>JBAMYA010111212.1:0-19306 GCA_037176975.1 Arrhamphus sclerolepis
TATGTATATGTATATATGAGGATATATGATTTTTGTTGTAAAATCTCAAAATTTTAATTTAAAATCACAAATTCAAAACAATGTTGTAATAAAAAAGTTTTGGAAAATTGCTACTTTTGAAAAGACTTTTTTATCATACAAAGACAAACGTCACAAAATTATAACTTCAACTTAAAATTACAATGTTTTTGTTGGAAAATGTCAATCAATGCAACATTTTGACATAAAATTACAAGTTGTAAAATTTTTGTCCTAAAATCCGAGGTTTTGACAGAAAATAGCAACTTTTTGTTGTAAAATCTTTTTCAAACGTTTACTAAATCCCGACTTTCTGACAAAAATCAAATGTTCTCCACCTCAGTTATTCCATTTTCTGATGTCAGAACTGAATGAAGTGGGCCTTAGAAATTTAACGCATCTACTTTAACATTTTCTTTCACAAACTTTAGCAGTAATTACGGCCAGCTGTTACAGCTGTGTGTTTCTTGGTGGAGCTAGCCAGTGTGCTACGTTGCTTTGAACTCTTTAAACTTATTCAGCCCTCCTCCGTGCCTCCTCCAGACTATCGCGGCCCCTCCATGTTTCACCATTCTTACGGCGTCTTTTCGTCCTAACGTTTTTGGGTTTCTTTTCCATCTGTGAGCATGGAGATGTTGCGACTTACCAAATGCTTTATCTCATCAGTGCAAAGGAAAACTTTGTGGCTCGTCACTTTGCATCTAAAGAAAATTCCACTGGATCTTTTTACACGGAGCTCGTTGTTGTTCGAAAGGTGACGGATAGTTCAATCAGCTGCTGATGTCTTGACTTTCATGTTCAGCGTTGGAGTTGAGTTTCACCTTTGGATGTTTTCTTTGTCCTCTATGGACACTATCCTCCTGATCAACGATGGCTTGCATTTCCTTTTGTGGCCACGTCCTGGGAGGTTGGCTGCAGCCTCCTGGAGCTTATTGTTCATAATAATATTTGCAGCTGTAGTTGTGGAAACACAAAGCTGCTTGGAAATACTCTTCTAACCTTTAACATGCTAATCCATAATTTCTTTCTTTCCGAGCTCCTCAGGCAGGTCTCTCCTTAGTTTACTCTCGTCCATCATTGTGGTGCAAACAGTGATGCCAAACTACACAGTGGTGAATTTTTTCTCTTTAAACGGGTTGACTGGCTGATTCAGGTATTGATACTAAAACTGCTAAAATGCAGTGACTAATGATCATTTGATGGGCCACCAACACATCTGTCCCAGCTGTTTTAGAATACATTTACTGTGTCACCGCTGAAGACACAGTCGCTTTCAATTTAATCACTTTTCAGGGAGGATGGATCACTGTCGAGATATTTTGGAGCAAAGAAAATGTGTCCAGGTCAGTAATTGCTTACGTCTTCATAGGACCTTCAGAAGTAGCACTGTTTCATTTAAACAGAACTCATTACTTGGTAGCCTTGAAATCTAGACGTACTGCTAGCAAATGTCCATCTAGCTACTTTCTGTTGGAGCTCATTAATTGTACCCAGAAGTCTTGGGGAGCCAATCAGATGAGTCTATCCTTACAGAGTCACTGAGAGGGTTTAACGTGATGATGACGACAGAGCTGAGACGTTGTAGTCTGGATTGTGAACAGTGGTAGTTTGTAACAGCTTTGACATCAACAAAGACTTGGACATCTGCAACAAGCTCTTCTGTCGGGTTCTGTACGATTTTTACTGTCTTATAAGATTAAGTCACATTGCTCTGACTCACTGAAATCAGTACGTTAGCGCCCGATATGTAACAATAACCCGTAATGTAGCAGCAACCTGAAATGTTATGAAAAAAAATGTAATAAAACCCAAAATGTAATAACTGGTCAATAATTTATCAAGATGCTGAGCCCAAAACGTAGTAACTTTTGCCGAGAATTTAACAACATAAATTTGGCTTATTGCTTCAATGTTTAGTGTAGCATTAGTGTGGTAGTGCCCCACCTTATATACACCATATACTGTATGTGGGGGGTGAGCATTAACCCCCCCTTTATATGTGTGTGTGTGTGTGTGTATATATATATATGTATATATACATATATGTGTGTGTGTATATATATATATATATATATATATACATATATATATAAAATACATCATTTCATGGTGCGCTCCTACTGGTTGGTCAGCTAACAGAGATCGTAGAGGCAGCGACAGGTCATCATACTGAGACGATTCCTCCAAGTTCCTGACGCTGCTGATATCTGTCACAACCGTCTTTGGTTGTTCATGATTGTTGTTCTACCACCACCGTTTCTGAGCTACAATGGAACATTTTTACGACGACTGACCGTCTTTAGTCTGAGACGCTAAAATCATACAGTATGAACCCGGGATTAGAGATTATGGAGGATGAAGTCTCAGTTACAGATGTGAGAGACATCTGGTTAACTTGCTATAATGATAAAGGAAGTAATCTTAACATGATTATGTATGTTTAGTGTTAGCTGCAGCTAGCTGTGTTAGACACCATTATTGGTTGAGTTTTTGAACACACTGGTTATTTTAAAATTCTGCTGGAAAAACCTCAACAATCGTTGGATTATGTTTTCATTATTTTGGCATCTCTCCACAGCACTAAGCTGACGACTTTGCGTCATTTTGAAAGCTTCATCTTGTTCGCTGCTCTGATTGGTTGTAGCGTTAACCACTTGTGTGCGGAGGCAGTTTGAGAGTCAACAGCTGGTCCTCCTGGATGACGAGGTCCTTTGTCTCATTTTCAGAACCTGCATCTGTCCAGATGTGGCTGTGATCTGTCAGGCTACCTGCTTGACTGACTTCTTTTTTTTTTTCTTTTTTCTCAGACTTCCCGTCCATCATAGAAACTGTTTTCTCAGTAGTTTTACTTCAACATTAGCTTTTTTTTTCTTTTTAAGGACTGAACAGACTGCGAGAAAAGGCAGCTGATCATGAAGGCGCACACGTGTGTAAGTGGACGGTGCGTGGGAGATCCCCCCCTTTCAGCATCAGAAGTGATTAAATGTTGCCGCGGTAACGGGAGCTCTTGATTTCCCATGACTCGACTGTGTGAAAGTGTTGAACCATTAGGTGGGTTGAGGCCAAGCTGCTCCGCTGCTATGACCTAATTCCACAATCCTTTCTGATTTTCAGGCAGGTTTGGTTATGCAGCCTTTGAAAAAGAAAAAAGAAAGAAAGAAACCATTTTGAACACAGTGCTGCTGCACTACTCTCCCACAATGCATTGCTTAATAGAAAAATGGTAAAATGATTAAAATTGGTTATAGATGTTGGTGAAATAGCTGACTACTGCATCTTTACAGTATTTGTTTTTGTTAGTCATGAAAGTACATTGATGTATTTGTGATTTAATTGTTTAAAAAAAGTTTAGAACATGTAGGATTGATACTCAGGATGAATGTGGATGGTTTTATCATGCATTCACAGTATACATAACAAATAAAATCACTATTTTAAATGTTTTGCTTTACAGTTTTACACAATCAGTGTTGCAAGAATCTCCTGGCCTTTTTCCATTTTTTTTTTCCTTTTAAATCCAGTCGATGCCCATCTTTGGAAGCATTGACGGCATCGCAGGATCACTTTAACGCTTTAACTTTAACGCTTTAACTTTAACAGCAACACGAGAGTTCAGACGTTCAGAAGAACTTAATATATATTTACTTTATTACTAAAAAATAAATTTCTTATATTACGTATGTTATTTTCTGCTATGTTTCTTAAACTTCAGCCCTGCGTTTGTGTAATCTGCATCACCTTCATTACAATGTTTGTTAGGCGGAGTTACCATGGTGACGGTCATGGCAGAGTTGGCAGATTGCTCACACAGTACAGACAATTCCACTTCTTAACCACATGGGTGTGCTAAAGAGCACAGTCTTACACAGGGTTGCTTTAGGAGTCCATGTTAGTATGTGAAGAACATTTGCGGTCTTCATCGGGTTAATTTGAGAGGGGATGTCTGTGAATGTTGCTTCTTCATCACTGCTGTTTCTGTCTCATACTCAGAATCACTCTTTGATCCGTCATCAGTGACAGGAGCCGTCACTCGCTTAGAAATGATCTGTTAGACGTAATAGCATGTAGCATTAAGTCAGTTTTATGACGACAATTCAAATATTGGGAAATTTGCCATTTGGCAAAAACATTAGCTTTTTTGAATTTGCGACTATAAATTAAAAATTTGTGATTTTAGTGCAAAAGACTCGCTAATGATAAAAGTTGCAAATTTTGTGAAAAATCTAATTTTTTTTTCTTTCATTTTTCTGACCAAGCCAAGAAACCAGCAGGAAATCTAACAACACATCTGTAACAATAGTAACCATGGTGATGATGTGGGCCATGATGACATAGATAAAGTGAACCCCAGACCTGAGACTGGGACTACGTTGCTTCAAGCCTGCAAGCAAAGCGAGCATCAGCTGAAATGTTCAAGATCTTAATGTGATGATGATGATGATGATGATGATGATGATGACAATACGGAGCACAAGTGTCTTGTGTTTATTTTTCAATTCACTTCAGTTCAGTTTTATTTATATAGCATCTATTACAACAAAGTTGTCTGTAGGCGCTTCTCAGAAACCCAGCACATGGCAAATCCTAACAGTGGCGAGAAAAAACAGGACCTGGCTCACAGCGGGACCTTCCTGCTAAACACTAGCCAGGTAAAAGAAGAGACGCAGAGGGAGACGGTGAGGATGAAGGACAGAGAGAGGGGAGGCACAAAAATATGTCATATGTGGTAGAAAAATGTATAAATATGTGGTGGTCGGAGGGTTGGATTGCAGGTCGGCCTGCCAGCAGTCATCCCACAGAAGCTTCAGGTGCAGGTAAACGCCAGGATGCGGTTTTAACAACCACTTCTGTGTCTGCACTTGTGCCTCAACAGGAACATCACCATGTTGCACTACTTGATCATGATCTTTGAGAAGAATTACCCAGACACCCTGCGCATCCAGGAGGACCTCGGCAGCATGCCGGCAGCCGCCAAAGTCAAGTGAGTGCGCAGTGTTTCGCTGCAGTGATGTAACATGTGAGTCTTTCGCTTCAAAAACTACTGTTAAAAAAAAGTTGTTTCCCTGAACTACTTTGCTCTTCTTTTTTTCTCCTCAGTTTGGCAGAGTTGGAAAAAGAAGTACACACTATTAAAAGTGGACTGAAGGCTCTGGAGGCGGTGAGTTGTTCAGCGTTGGTGCTCCGCTCCCTCCCACTGGTTCTTCTGCTGCCTGTAATTATGTTTTTGTGTCGGTCTGAGACGGCCAGCAGGCTGAGGTGTTTAAATGCTGGTCATGTTCTGCACGCTGCGACATGGTCGTACCACACACAGAAACAAGAGCTCCACTGCAAATGCAGATTTGAAGTTTCTCGAGTATAACAAACTTGATCTCGCCTGTGGTCTGTCTCGCTGTCGTCTAGGAGCTGCACTACCAGCAGAGCAGGACGAGGGAACGTGGGGACAAGTTTGTGGCCGTGATTGGTGACTTCATCACCGTGGCTGGCTTCAGCTTCTCTGAACTGGAGGACCAACTGAGCGAAGCCAAGGACAAGGTAGCTGTTTAAACACTCGTACCTGCAGCAAATGATGTGTGTGAATGCAAGAGGTCATTAAAGTGTAAGCTGATCTATCCAAGTGGGTGGCTTTAATTCATCCTCAGTGCCAAGCCATCCTGTCAGATGGACTAAAGAGAAGGAGGGAGGGCTGTTGGAGTCTCGGGACATCCATCTTTGTCCAGTGGGATGACTTCAGCAGGGTTGGGAAACCCAGAATCCCCCTCCCACGTCTTCTCTTTGTCTTTGTGTCTTTAAACTTGGTGTTTTAAATCCACACTCCTTGCCTTTACACCCGGGACCACTGGCCTTTTGAACCTTGCTGGCTCGAGTCCTGATGGATAGAAGGAAGAATGTAAACTGGAAAAAAAAATCTGTGGGACTGTGGGAATGTCAGTGTTGAAAAGATTCATGGGGACATGTTGTATAATTTTCAAGCTTCAGTGGTCTGCTTCCATTTAGCATCCTAATGCTGACATATTGGAAGACTTTAAATCACTGGTCTTCAGATTGAGGCCCGGGATCCAAATCTGGCCCGCCACTTAATTTAATCTGGCCCAGTGAGACCTTGCAAGAAAGGCAATCAGAAACGTACAGAGAACATTTGTGAGGAAATTTCAATGTGATTCAGTTTTGACAACAAAAAGTGGAATAACTGAGGTGTTTTATGTCAGAAAGTCAAGATTTAGGAAACGTTTTACTCAAAACGTTGATCATTTTTAATTTATTATTGTTTCCTTTTTATAGAAAAAAAATTTGATTTTTTTGCCAAAAAATTACAGCTTCAAAAAGTATGTTCAAATGTGGCAAGAAGTTTAAATAAAAAAAATAAAAAACTTTAGTGATATTTGTGATTTACAATAAAATGTCTTGGACTTATTTTTATTTTACAAATTCAGAACTTTAGGACAAAAGATTTAAGTTATAAAAAATGTTTGCAATTTTATGACTTTGTTTCAAAATATTAGACTGAAAAAAGTAAGTTTTTCAGTCTAGTAGTTCTAAGAAAAGTTACAATTTTTTCAATGTGACATAAAACCTCTTCTTGTTGGGAAAGAAAAGTCTTGATCTTTCAAAAAATAATTTGTTTTATAAGAAAAGAAATGTGATTTTAGCACAAAACTCAAAATTTTATGATAAAGGTCACAATTTTTGTAATTGATTTTTTATGACAAAAATTTGATTTTTTTTTACAAAAAAAGTCCATTAAAAAAACTGCAATTATCCAAGAAAAGTCATGAATTTTGTGCAATTTTAGATTTTATGACCAAAATTGATTTTAATTTATTTACTTCAGCTAGCTGGAAATCCGAGAAAAGAGCTGGCTGAGAAAGTACAGAATAGCCAAGATAAAATGCACATAATAGTGATAGTTTAACTTCTGTGAAGGAACTTTGTGAGAGATGCAGATTCTCCTCTTCAATTAATGATTTGTTCAATTATTTGGGGTCAGTGAGACTTTGGAGGGGAGATAGCAGAAGTTACGGCATGAAAACAAAAGAACCCGTGTTCACTGGGCCAGACTAAATACACTGGTGGGGAATCTCACACGTCGACTCAGTGCTTGTCAGGGCTCGGGTGGATTTCCCGTTGAATACAAACACAGGGATACGCAAGAAAGTACGAGAGGGTTCGACAGAGCAGGAAGCCCACCGAGGCCAGTAAAGCTCCATGGCAACAAACCTTTGTGTGGGAGTCTGCAATATAGATGCGTACATGCATGCCAGACACTCCTACATGAAGCACGAAGGGCTCGAGCAGAGCGAGGTCGTGTGGGTTACTGGCACGGAGGTTTCCAGAGAGACTGGATGAGTTTAAACTTAACAACACACCCACACAGCAACGTGCTCAGAGAGCACAGGATCCTCTTTCAGTCCAAAAAACATAAAGGACCGTTTCAAACTATCGAGGGAAAAAAGAGCGAAAGCAGAAGATGTCTCGGGTTATTTGTTTGCTACGTGTTCTGCTGGAGGAACTAATTCACTGGAAATGTTTATTGATGACTTTAAAAAAGAAACAAAAACCAAACTTCAGGCTCAGGTACCAGTGTAAATCTGGCCAGTAAAAGTTTACAAGTAGGAGGTCGGAAATGATGCGTCTTGTTAATCTGTCCTCATCAAAGACCTTCTCAGGTCAGTCTTTCATTACCCACTAAACCAGAGTCACAGACATTAAAACCAGTTTGTTTGCTGCCAACCAGTACCGAGCAGAAGCGATTTCGTCATGTGAAAAAAAAAAGTGACTCACTGCAACATATGTCCTGTCTGGGTATTAACATCCATGTTTTGAATTTATAAAGATTCCCATTTAGGCATGATGATGGAGGGAAGAACCAAGCTAACATGCTAATATTAATATTGCTAATGTTGTTTGCTATGATCTGTTGCAGCTTTATTTCAGTATAACACAAAGTGATTTTCTTTCATGACTGAAAACATCGCATCACATAAAAACCCCCAACAAAGTTCAGTTACATCAAACACATCTGTCCTTGTGTTGGGTTGTGTAATCGTTAAGCCCTCAGACTGACGATAAGAATGCCACTGGTTTTAAATTTTGATTATAAAAAGGCAAAACAAAGCAATGTAGCCTAGGAGACCAACAGATTAATTTAAATATATATATATATGTGTGTGTGTCTGTGTCTACATATACATATATACATATATATGTATATGTTTCTTTGCTTGTATACGTGTCTGAGAGCTTGCACAGATGTCTGCACATCAGTAACACATCTGTATGTGTTCTGCACATTTGCAGTTGCATCTGTGTGTACCTGGTATGTTTGTTTGTTGTTTTTTTAATTTATTAGTTCTGATGAGCTTCTCTGAACTAGTTTCTGTGTGACACAAAGCACAAATGGCTGTTGCACCGGAACTTTCAAACCATTCTCAGTTTTCATTTTGCATCATGTCAGAAAGTCACCCGACCATGGCTGGACTGGTCTGCAGGCGATCTGCAGAAAGGATGAAACTGGGAAATGTTTCATGCTTCGTGACGCTTTGTTGAAAGGACAGCATCTGAAACACAATACCTGGAGATTCAATAACCTAATTATAGATGTCACGATATGACGCTTCTGGCCACTTGGGGGCATCACTCATACAGATGGAGGCAGACTAAATAGACGCTCCACCGTCCCAATACCAGTTTCTCATCGATTCTGTCTGACAGGCCACATGATCTGTGAAAAAAAATAACTACAAAGCACATTGTACTCCTATTTAACATATTTTTAGGTTCACTAAAACTGAATATCTGCATGAAACGTGAGCAGGAACATCATTTCAATGGAAGGAAAATCTTTACTCAGAGCAGGAACCTCTCACAGCTTATCTTTGTCCTGATGGTGTGTGATGAGTCAAATCTGTGCGACCTCACTTTCCCCACTTCATTATGTTTGCGTGCGTGTTTGTGTTTACTCATTTAGCACAGACCCGCAGGGGGATGAGAGGGAAGCGCTTCGACCAGACACATAATTACTAGCAGAGGGAGGGTTTGATGGCGGGGTTGCCGTGGACACCGTGGCTGTAATGATAGGATGGTTTTACATCCGCAGAAAAAGAGCAAATCCCGCTCTGCCTCATCCCAGCGCCACATGCAGAATATTTGACAGGTAGAAATGAAATAATAACGTGATGACTTAATATGGTACTCTGTCAGTCAGCTGCAGTGGAGATGGAGCTGATTTCTCCAAGACTGAATCCATCAACTAAATTCCTTCAGATGTTTTGGATGCAGGGGCTTTAGTTATGGTCCATTACATACTTATACAGTATATCATACAGTAGTATGATATGTCTTCTTTAGTCAGGTCTGTTTCCACGATGCCTGCAGCTCTGGACAGATTTTAACAGCTGTAAAGCTGGACCAGCTGGATGGACTGGAATATTTCAGAAGAAAATGGTTTGGTTCTTTTACAGCATATTCTTATGCTTGACTCTAATATTGATTTTTGACACTCATGGTGATTTGTGTTATATAAATGCACCCTACGTTGACTGTTAGTGGGTTCACCTGTTTGACTACATGTTGACACAAACATCTGATCAGCCAATGACGTGGCAGCAAGCTCAATGCATTTAGGCATGTAGACATCATGAAAACAGTCTACTGGAGATGAAACCGAGGCTTCTCCAGCTGGATTACGAGAAATGTCACCAACCTTAAATCAGCTCAAGTGTTTTTTTTTATGGTGAAAATGATGTCACTACTACTCAAATAGCTTCCATCAACAGGAGCACCTTTGGGATGTGCAGCTGGCAACTCTGAAATGTATAATGCTAACATATGGACCAACATCTGGAGGATTTTTACTGGACCTTGAGGCAAAAGGGACACATACATGTTGTGTGTGTCATCTGTGTCTGTCTCCATAGACTGAATGAAGTGACATCATCTTTGGGTCCGTTTCTTCTGTCAGAAGTTGATATATAGCAAGGCTTGCATCAGCCAGTCGGGTTGCAGCTAGGCAGCAAGTGCTAGCCAATGAAATTGTACATGTGGGCGTGTCTATCAGCTTTTTTTCCCGCATGTGATCGGACCTCACATTCCAGGAATATGGAGGAAAAAAATGAGCGATCACAGTGTTCAGTCGTCCTACTTTTTCTGATCAAAGTTTGTTGTCACACAGAGGTAGCGGATCAATCGCTAACGAGTTGGCTCGAGTCATTGTTTTTTAACGTAGCCGCCACATCGAATCAGAAGAGCCAACCACAGTCGAGTGAGAGCCGGTTCCCCTGTTTTCCTTTCATTCAGCTCATTGCCTACTCTGCCATAGTTAGCTTGTCAACACAACAAATAATCCTCTTCCAGGATATTTCAGGAGCAGTTTGATTTTTTTTTCTTCTTCTGCTCGTGACACAACAATCATCAAACTCTTCCCTTGTGCGTTGCAGCAACACATGCACAGGAGTCCACCATTACTGGCAGGGTGCAACTACAGTGTAAAGCACTTTTCTTTTACAGTATCACACTATGGAGCATATTGGGAGGAATGTGGGTTTTCAGTGCCATGTTCAAGGGCTGTAAATGTAAATAACTGGGTTTGTTCATGGGGAACATTCCATTAAATCAGCTTCTGTCTGAGATGCTGCCTGTGTTCTGCTGTGTTCTGCTGTGTTCTGCTGTGTTCTGCTGTGTTCTGCAGTGTTCTACTGTGTTCTACTGTGTTCTGCTGTGTTCTGCTGTGTTCTGCAGTACAGAGCTGAGTGTGTAGGAGCATTTGGCTTCAGGCATCGTCCTGGCACAGAGCGCCTAACAGCTTGAACAGAACAGAGGGGACATACGGTGGTTAAATCATGCAGCCACTTTCCTACCTTGGGTGTGTGTGTGTGTGTGTGTTTGTGTTCCTGTAGGTTTTGAACATGAGTAAATATGGACAGAATTTAATTTGAAGAGCATATGAAGTTTTTGTGGTGATGAAATACTGTTTTTCAGCAACTGTGTTTCAGGAGTTCAAGGATGAGTTTGAAGAAAAGGAAAGAAAGTTTGTTTTGTCATGCAAAATGATAAACACTGGCTTTATGTTCTCTGCAGTTTGCCAAATCTCTGAAGCACTTTGGGGAGGAAGAGGGGAGGATGCAGCCAGACGAGTTCTTCGGGATCTTTGACACCTTCTTGCAGTCTTTCAGCGAAGCACGGCAAGACCTGGACAACATGCAGCGTCGCAAAGAGGAGGAGGAGCGGAGGGCGCGGATGGAGGCCATGGTGAGATGCTCAGAGAACAAACCTGGCGACACTGACCTATTTCTATTCCAGGACCTTTACGGAGAGTTTTAGCTCTTCCATAGTGTGACGAGAAGAGCCTGAAGTTCCCCAAAGGAGTGCTCATGGGATAGTTCTCAGTCAGTAGGAGTTGATGGTTCTGGAAGGCTGAAATAATCATTTACACCTGTGAAGACAGACAAGAGAGGTCCGATTTTCAGTTCAGTTTTTCAGATAATACGCATCAAAAGTGAAATGAAAACATAATATCCATTGGTGTTGAATGTTTGTAGATCAACATTAGATTACAAACCTTGATGATATTTGGAGTCCAATGAAATTATATGGATGAGTAACCCTACGAAGGTACGACTAATTGTATCAAAAGAAGTCATCAATGATTTGAGCCATTTACGGACCAGTTCAGCTGACCAGTGCCATCACCATGGTTATCAATAAAGGGAAGGTTGTTCTTTATTTTTTAAGACCAGCTATGTTGTCAGATTTTCTGCTAGTTCTTGGACGTTGTCGCACAGTAGTAAAAGAAATTTTTAAAAGTGAATTTTTCTCATAAAATCTAACATTTCACAAAATAATTTTTATAATCTAATTAAGGCTTTTGTACTAAAATCATAAAAAATTAAATAATCACAAATTTTAAAAAGCAAGCAGATTTTTGTCATAAAATGAATATACGGAAGAGTATTAGGGCCACTGAAGAAAAAAATTTCAATTCTGAAAAAAAAGTCAAAATTCTGACTTTTTTTCTCAGAATTCTTTTTTTTCTTCATACTCTTCCATATGAATATCCCATCTATTTTTGTAAAAAGTAAATTTAATCTAAACTCAAATTTTGTACTTTTGTACTAAAATCTAATTTTTTGATTCCATGTATATATACATACATATACATATAAATATATATGTATATTTATTTATTTATACACACACGTGTATATGTATGCACATATATGTATATATATATATGCCCGCGTATGTCCATAGTAAAACAATGTAGAAAATCTCCAACCTTAGAGGATAACAAATAGAGGTCAGTCTCAGGTGGCTGGAAATCCTGAGAGTTAAAATCCTCTTTCTCGTTCTTCGACATGATGTCTGACCACCTTTTCTTCGCTACTTTTCCAGCTCAAGGAGCAGAGGGAGCGGGAGCGGCGGTCCAAGAAGGGAGGAGCCTCTGATGAGGTCAGCGGGGAGTTTGATGACCTTGTTTCTGCGCTGCGCTCCGGCGAGGTCTTCGATAAGGACCTAAACAAATTCAAGCGTAACCGCAAGCGCTCTGGCAACCAGCTAGTGGAGGGTGGCGGCCGTGAGAGAGCTGTCACTAAGGTGAACTACTAAGTTGGGAAAAGCAAGTAGGAAAACAGAAAAAAAGTCATGGGACATCTAAATTCTGCCATGGTGTAGATATATTAACACCTTTAGTCCGGGTCCTGGAACTGTCTCCGCTTACACTGGAGCGGATGTACGCAACAGCTGGACTGGACATGTAGAGACATGCATGGACAGCTATGCTGTCTGGAGTGATGCAACACTCTGATTGGTCTTGTAAATCCATTTCCATCCCGATTGTTCTGTACGTTGTAAGTTCTCGACAGCTGGGATGGACAGACCACTGTGACACATTTCCCCATGTCATCCACCAAATATCCCTGTAACACTGTGTTCAAAGTCCTCAACGTCATCACCCCACTGTTTTGTCATTTCTGCTCCGGTTCCCCTTCATTAACCTGCTAAACCTGGTCCCCTGTTAACGTTCTGGTGCTGAACACAAGAGACTTGGCCAAGAGAAGCATCATTAAAGGGACGTGAAGCGTTTCCAGGTAGATCTAAAGCCCACAGATAATGCGGTCAGGGGGAGCTACGCTATCACTTCCACAGCCATGATTGTTGCAGGCCGTCCCCACAAGAAAAACTTCACAGCAGCATGATGGATGGATATTCATGAACTTCTGTTATCCTAAAGATGGGCATGGAGTCAACAAATCCCAGAATTCTCTGTTGGCTTCGGACACAGTGGGGATCAGAACACACAACAGGGTTTTTGCATAAAAATAAAGGATTCATCCCAGTGGTCTACGGCACAGAACATCCTGATGATCGGTTTCAGCTCGTCTCATGGAATCAACTTCTCCTGGCGGAGCTGACGGTGCCACATGGTCGCGGCTAACTTACACTCAGACATACACTCCAACATTGTTCTGGCATTAAGCAGTGCCAAAACAGACAGAAAACAAATGTAAATCTATTAATACAAAATATGCAGCAATTAGGCATTGATATATATTTATATTTAGAGGCAGACAAGCTAATTGCGAAGATGTAGAGTTTTTTTTTTTTTTTAATGTTTTGGCATTTTGAGATTTTGTACACGGAATACATTCTATGTTCTTGTTGCAAGTTCACATTGCTGTTGAAGTGGATTTCTATACATTTTGCGCTTTATGTAAAAGAGTTAATTGCTTTTTTCTTTTTACACCTTTGTTGTCTTGTTTGCACTGTTGCTTTTCTGACAGATTTTCCACTCAAAAGTCCACCTCAGCTGCAGTGTGCTCAAATGAAGGAATGCCAGGCGCGAACTTTAACTTGAAGAAACGATCTGCAATTAGTCCAGAGCGTTCAGCGATCTGCCGTCAGTCACAAAGGTTCATATCTGACTGCGTCCTTCAGTTCCAACTCACTTCATGTACAATATCTGTAGGATAGAGTCATCATGCCACATCATGCGATGGTTCTTCTCAGCGTTGCATCGTCAGGGTTCAACAAGGCACTTGAATTTCTTCTCGATTGAAGTCTTTATGGTGTAAATTGACAGCATCATAGAACATAATTCCAAACTTCCATCTGTCTTGTTCCTCATTTTACTTAAATGTTGATGAAGTATAATTTTTAAATTTTTTTCACTGATATACCCATTTCTGAAAGCTGTGCAAAGATGTGTGGCTAAGGCTTCAACTTTTTTTTGGCGTGAGGTTCAAATCCATTCCCTGGAGTACAGTACATACAGTAGCTCGTAGTATGAAAGCCGCTCTGATCGAGCTCATTTGTTCACGCTCCACATTGAATCCTTTTGCAACATGCAACTTTATGTGAGCACATTTCAGGATCGGCGAGTTGGTAGAACACTGGTACGGTCCGGTTCATGCCTGGATCACCTTGTTTTCGCCGCTCCATCCATGTAGCTTGTAGAATTGCAAAGAAGCATTAAACATAAAAGATGCCCTTGTGTTTCGGCACATGTGCTCTTTGAAATTGGCCAAAGAGAGAAAAGACTTTGCACAACAGACCCTGCTTTAGTTTCTACAAGAAGTCGAAGTTGTAATTTCTGAGACCTCCTTTGTGCAGTTTTATTTTAACTTCCATTCCTCATAATAAGACCTTACACACTAGACTCCCAGTATTTCTAGCGATCACAATCCCAGTTCAACTGTCATTCTGGCAGCTTATCTGCTAATTATCTGTAGGTTCACCTTTAAGTGCCTCTGAACACCCCACAACCCAGCCACAAGCTTTTCCTCCCACTCAACTTGGTGCTCGTGACTCTCCACAAAACAGTTTGCTCGTGAAATGGCAGTTGGAATTTAACTAAATGGCGCCATCTAGTGGCAAAAGATGGAGCACTTATCTCCTCAATATAAATCAGTTTTTGGACAAATAAAACTTTTCCTCCTCCATGGGAGTTCTTCCTGTGTGACACAGGTTTTGTTTTTCAGTTTTTCTTCAAACTACAGCAGAGAGAAATTGTGTTTTGAACCCCACATATTAAAGATTAACCTGTAAACCAAAATTACTTCCAAAATCCCAAAATGAGGAATGATGATAAAGCCTCTTCTTAAACCAGCGTTCCATGTATTTTTCAGCTTTTCTCAAACCTGTGCTCCTTTAGCTCATCAGACTCCAGCAGAAACCCTTTGAACTCTTAATTCAAAGCTTTAACCTGTATTGTAGTGCAGACTATTTACTGAGGGGTATTGCGACATTGTCAGTATTAATACATGTTTGTGTTGTTACATGTTCGGATGTTTATTTGGCCATTGACTGGCTGTCTTGGAGTGTAAAGGTGGAAATTGGAGGAAAGAAATTAGTAGCTGTTCAATGCACTTTTATGATGGGATATTTCCATTTGGGTCCCTCTGGAGACGAGAAGGGTGCAATGAAAGTGTGGTGCACAAAAAATATGACGTATGAAAAAGATAAGTGAAGTGGAGTACTCCGGCTGGACCGCTGGAACCGTATTTTGATTCTCAGAGATGAGATTTGAGTCTATACTCCCACAGAGCTAGGATTAGGTGTTTTTAACAGAGTAATAATAATTGTCAGGTGGATGGGGAGTTTTTCCTGTCACAACCACATTTCTGTCATCACACCCATCAGGTGTTGATCTGCATGAATACAGAAGAGTACACAAAGTGTGTGATGTGTTGATCCTTTAAAAAACAAACAAAAAAAAACAACTTTGCTTGCAGAATGGAGCACATCTGTTACACCAGTTTTTACTGCCTGAGAGAAGTTGCACCCATTCTTTTCAGTTCTATGACGGTGAGAAGTCAGTATTTTTATGGTTGGAAAAAGAAGATCCTCCACCGAAAGATGTACAGTTGGAAAAAAAAATCAACATTTTGTACACCATTATTAATGTTTCAGATAAGAATTTAAAAAAAAAGATGAAAACATTGAAGAATGTTCCATTTTCCTGTAAATTGTACCTCTATTTATTTGCCTTATTTAGTTTGCTATATTTTGTATGTACACACAGCATTACGACAAATTGTTATATTAAAAATATGAATAATTAAAATGTGGTCCGTGTATGATGGATAGCTCTGAGACTTGTTTGAGAATGAGTAATTTTTTTTTCTATAAATTTATTTTGTTTTGTATATTTTTCCCCCTCACCCTGTGTCTTTTGTAGGGTTACAATAAACATTTGTCCCTTGAAACTGTTTATTTTCTGAGTCCTGTCTTCATGATGTTAGTTCAGAGCCTTATGAGCCGCGAATCAAAACCCAGAATCTGTAACCGAGAGTTCACTCGTCTTTCTCAGTCACACTTTCTTTTCTTCTATCAGTTCTAAAGTCATCTCTGCTTTCAGATCATCTTTTACAGTTGCACTTTTTCTTTTTGTGGATGTATAGCTGACATGAGTGTCAAATCAGCGTCTATCAGCAGCAAAGGAGGCCGGACGTAGCTAAGATCTGTTGGATCATTGGCTGCTGGATGACTCAGCACTTTATACGTCAACATCACAGCACCAAACCTCTGCTGACAAGTGCAGTGTTGCCAACTTAATGACTTTATCTCTCTATTTAGTGAGTATTCAGACTCCTGTAGCATCTTGTTTTTTGTTTTGTTTTTTCAAAAAAGCGACAAGAGACAAATCTAGTGACCTTTTCTGTTCTTACTGAGGATTGACATGAAAGCTTGTAGCCTACTGTTACTCTTCTCAAAAAGCACTTTTAAGTATTTTTTTGTTTTCCGTTGCATTTATAACAATAAATATTGACAGAGTTTTTGGTTATTGCAAACTTACTTCTATAATAGCCTACACCTCCTGGAGAGAAGCATAGTTTATTGTCCGTGTTAACCATCAATCCATCATTATCTGTCTATTGAAGATGTAACCTCCTTTAGTTCACAAGCGGAGTAAAGTGTTCTATGGTGATGTTGCCAGTATTGGTGTTATGTTGACATTTGCAATAAACATCCGTGAAAGGGACCTTGTGCCTTCATTTTGTGACCAAGGGTGGCATATGTGGTTTGTTTGGATGGGTTGTTAGGAGAGATCTTCTCAAAAAAGCAGGGGAGCATGACTGAGGTCCATAAAATTACATTTGAATAAACCAAAGGTCTTTTGGAATAATATCCAATGAACAAAAGATGTAAATATGGAGTTTCATAGCATTCATGTTGCAGTGGCATGTTTGTCAAAACCCAGACGCAGGATTTCATTAGTTCTATCCACGATCAGAGGTCCAACAGGCCATGGTGGTGTGTGGATGATGTTTAAGGGTTGTTTTTGCAGCAACAGGACCTGAACACCTTGCACTCAAAATATAGAGGATTGTTTGATCAATTTTTGATTGCTAGTTGTGCTGGCAAGGTTCTCACTGGTTTCCTGCCTTGAACACTGCCTGATGAACGACTTGGTTATGGTAGACCAACAGAAATGTTTACCTGTACCAGTGATTACTTGTGGGTTCTCCTTGACTTCACTGAAGATCCTGTGCTGTGTTGAGACTTAGAGAGAGACAGCACAGAGGCTGAGGGAGGGAAAGGGCAGAAACCACGGGGGACATAGCATAGGCAAAGGTCCCCAACTAACGTTACTCCTTCTAATCCAGATCCACTGACCACATCTGGCCCCCTCATCTGACATTTCTTTTAGTAACTTCCTCAAACTCTGCTCAGCTATACCCAGTTTCTCCAGTAATGAAAGTGTAGATTTAGTTATGAAACCTCTACATCCAACCTCCACTGGACACACCGTAACTTTCCATCCTCGCTGCTCAGCTTCTTCTCCCAAGTCTGCATATCTGAGCTTTTTCCTTTCATAATCTTCCTCCATTGAATCTTCCCATGGAACAGTCAGCTCAATAAAATAAACTATCTTCTGACAAATTGACCACAAAACTATATCAGAAATAAATATAGTAATGCAAAACACAAAATTGAGTAAGATAAAATGTCACTTTATAAAGTATACTTACTGTATGTTAAATTCAAAATGCAAGTGGCATACTGTAATATTGTATGAAACATTGCAGAAATTCAGTATTACAATATAGTGCCTACTGTTAGATTCCATACGTATTCTGTCAACGAAAAGTGGGAATGATAGATGACACAGATGTTCTCCCAACATTTGACTGCAGCCTCTGACCAGCCTCTGCCACTGTAAGCCCATGATTGAGAACGTGGTCTACGAGTGTGGCTCTTATCTCACCAGGAGCACGCATGTATCCTCCACCTCTTCCTCTGTTTTGCCTCCCCACTACCCTGCCACACAGCCTTACTCATCCTCCTCCTCCTCGTGTAATAATGTCTAAATAATCTAAAGATTTTTAAAGTTCTCTTGGAAAAACCCTTAAATTTGTGCACAATAATGAAGATTAATGAAGAGATTATTTAAACACATTTTATGGCATTATGACCATCACAGTCATATTTTGAAGTGATTGAAGTTTTTGTGCCTTCACAGTTCCTCTTTATGACCACAAGAGGGCAGAAAAGACTAATAACATTTAACTGAATGTACCAAAAAGACAAAAGCAACAAAGCAAAATAAAACAACCCACATTACTGCCTGTGAAGAACTATTGAAATTAAAACTAATACGTTCATGCTAAAAGGTGTTTATAAAACCTTATTCATGGAGGTATTTTTAAAACCTTAATTATTCCTACTTCTGACTTTACACGTCTATATGACTGCCAGTCAGGACAAAATCAGACAGAAACCTGCCAAACTGCAGATAATTTAGAATTATCATTGAACATAACATCCATGGTTTTCCAACTGTGGGAGGAAGCAAAAAATAAATAAATAAAAATAAAAACCTCCTGTGAACTCCTGTAGTTATAAAACGCTTCAATAGCACCGTGATTGTCAGTGCTAAAAACAGCAGAACACAACATTAGAAATAAAATGATGCCTCATCTGTAATCTGAGGTAAAGTCTAAATATTTTTTGTTTGCATATCCTACCACATCATTGCAATATTATGCTAATTTGAAAATCAAATGAATGTTTATTATTGGGCCATAACAGAATTAGGTTAATAGCCTAACTTAGTATCTCAGTGTCATATGTTCATCAGGATACGCTGGCAGATAAGTAGCAAAACTAACTTGTGAAACTCATGACAGAAACTGTCAGCAAAGGTGATGCAGCAACAGAGTCCTCATTCTCTGATACTGTGGAGTTTAAAATGAAAGCACCTCATTTTAGCTATTTATACTGTAATGTGTTCAACACCTTAAAGTCATATCTGTGTTTTACTGGAGCCTAGATTTGGCTATAACCTCATTAG
>JBAMYA010111253.1:0-19304 GCA_037176975.1 Arrhamphus sclerolepis
ATGGAATGTGTTGTTTTCATGGGGGTATATATTCGCTTGATTCCATTAAAGAAGTGTCTTTGCGCTCTCTAAGCCTGTCTGAGTTTTTAATACACGACATACTCAAGTTAAAAGCCAAGAATAAGAGGCCAGTCCTGGCAGAGGTTGGAGTATGCACTGTTGAAAAAAAAAGAGTTAAAGTGTGTAGTGTGTATATGCATCCTAAACTTTGTGAAAACAGCTTCGTCGCATGGAGCTGAAGGACCACGAGTGCTGACATGACACGAAAAATAACATCTGAAGTCAACTTCCTCATTTGAAAATTGCCATTAAAATGCTGTCACACATAAATTTACACGTTAAAACCATGTGTGACAGCTGTCTTACCCCTTTTGTACAGCTGGCGCTTTGAATCAGAGAGAGAATCTCATGAGCTGCAGAAACATCATTTATCGTCTCGGTGCGACAGTCATTGAGGTTTTTCAAAAACTCCTGAAGTTTGGGTATTTCTTTAAAAAAAAACACAAAACAAATGCAGAATATATATATAAAGATTTAAAACAGATTTCAATGTCACACTTAAATGAGACATTATTCTTTGAATTGAGGAAGACAAGGTGAGAACAGTTTTTTTGCATCCTTCACCTACCGGTGTCCTCCTGAGTTAGAAGTTTCCTTTCAAAGAACTCTCTGGAGCTCACTGTGAACACTTTGAAACAATCATCCCTGAGGTGTTCCTGGGAAAAACAGGAGATTATTATAACTGTAGTTGTGGAAAACCTCTGGAACGCACTCCGTCACTAGTTCACAGTCACCTTAATTTTGCCAAGCTTGTTGAATTCCTTTTGCACTTCCTCCTTTGCTTCCATGTTTCTTTGAAGGACGTCTGCACGAAAGTGATCTCTGGAGCTACTAAAGAAAAGAAGAAGGAAATCCTTGGTTGGGCTGGGTTTCATGCAAGCCATGTTCTCTTGACATTCATTTCACGAACTTTGTTCTCTTTTTCATTTGAGTTCACTGCTTTAATTCAGAATTCATTGTTACCTTCATCCATAAACACTATTAAGTCTTTATAGTTTACCTTGAGTTGGATTAAGAGTTTCATAGTTAGGAATCACTTAAAAAACACCTCAAAAATGTGTTGTGATGATCTTCCCTTTAAACAGTAACTGGATTGTATTTATAGTGTTATAGAGGTCTTGTCGACCACTTAAAAGTGCTTTTTTTCACTCATTCACAGACATATTTAGTCAGTCTCTTAGTCTGTTGAGATTTACGCTGATTTCTACTCTGTTAGATGTAGACAGTGTCTTTTCCTTTTTCATATTCTCACTCACACACTGACAAATTGTATCATAGTGACTTACTGATCATCCAAATCATCGATATGATCAGACTTGGTGCAGATGAAGTGAATACGCTGACACTTGCCACCATTTCCAGGGAGACTACCAGCTGTTTTCAGGATCTCCCAGGATTCTTGTTCTGATGCTGCTCGATTGATTTCAGATACAATCCACACAGTAGAACAATTCCCAACAATCTGTGGAGCACAAGATATTTCATGATAATTATTCACGAATGTTTTGTAAACACATTAATGTTTCTGGTTAAAACTCTGCACTAATTACCCCTTTCCACATCTGATCTCTGCCCTCGTTACGGTCCCCGTTTCCAGGAAGGTCCACAAGTGTGACATGCTGGAGGAGATCGTTCTGGGGATCATTCTGTGGCACTCTTACCGTCACACACTTGACCAGGGGCCAGTACCACCTCTGTACCTCTGTGCCCTCTGCCTGCTTTGTGTCATTTCTTGTGTAGCGGGCAAATTCTGTAGATAGTTTTTTAGCCTGAAGTACAGAAGAAAAATAGATTCATGGTCTGCAACTCAAAAGTGGTAGTGCTGTATAGTTTCCTTTTTTTATGAGAAACCAAATAAATGGGGGTCTGAGAAGCATACAAGTTGCCTAAATGGAGTTTTTTTCCTACAAGATCCATATTTCAGTTGACTTTTACGCTCATATAAAGGTCAACATATAAATGCTGGCTGGGCTCTGTGATTTGTAAAGTTCAGCATATTATTTAATTGGTCGTTTGCTATGATCGCCACTCATTTACATGTATTGGAGCGCTTGTGTGTGATGCATATTGTTGTGCTTTACAACCAGCATAAAGGTGGTAATTGCCATGAAAATCAGTTGTAACAGAAATAATGTCTACAAAGCTTCTCTTATCTTACTGATTCACATGTCAAAATCTTCTTCCTGGACTGAAGGAATTCTGGTATTTCTGTGAAATATTTGACGTCCAAGAGGCTTTCAGGGGATTGTGTTTTCCATTCATCTCCATACACAGCTGACAGCTTTTCAACAACTTCATGATGATGGTCATCCTCTTTATCCTCATCTGTATTGTTTACGAGAAACTGTCTCATCGACCGCAACTCAACTTCCCACTCCTAAGATACCAAAAAGTAACTGCATCTTAGTTTCATGACATGACTTTTCGTGTAACCTGAAATTCATGCAGTTACACTGTAACATGTAAATTAACATCAAGAAATGAATTTTATTTTATTTTTTTACCTCTTTTGTTATGAACTCAACGTCTGCCTCATATGTCAGGTTGTGCATGTTTGCCTCTACTCTGATCATGACTGAGGTACAGGCGTTGACACTTCCAGAGGGCAAAAGGTTCTTCTGACCAATGACAGCATTTATTAAAGAGCTTTTTCCAGCTCCTGTTTTGCCAAAGACGCCAACCAGCTCCCTCTCATTTATCTTCAAATCAAGGATTTTAGACCTGGGAAGAATTTAAACAGAGCTGATTCAGCTGAAAAATGTATAAACACTGAAAAATGTGTTTTAAAATGAGGGAATATTTATTTGTAGGCAGCCTAAATTAACCATCCATGGATGGATTTATTAACAGAATTACAATGAACCTGATTAAACTGGAATATAATTGGTCTTAATTCGATTCTTTTTCAGGCTTTGTCATTTAAACTACTGAGAGTTTTTAGATTTGCATCTGAGTTCAGGATTACTAACCAGAAACTGTCTTTCAGACCAATTCTGTTTACCAAACCTGTAGAGAACTGGTCCCACACATTAAAGTTACATTTTTAAATGTGTGTCATCAAGATTTAACGAACAAGAAGATCTAAGCTCTTTTGTGGAGTTAGAAGAAATGCAAATAGTAAAAGAACTAAGTTATTTCTGATCTTGGGTGTAAAGGCTTTTGTAAAACGATGATGACAACAGAAAATGTAATACTTACTTTAGGAAAGCAGTGAGCCCTGTGTTTTCTTGGCTGGGTAGTCTTACATAAACATGTTCCATTATTTTTTTCAAATCAGACAGTATCATTGTTTCTGTCAGTGTAAAATAAAATAAAAAAGAAATTAAGAAGAATGAACCATGAATGAATAAAGTGAAAAACATACATGTGGCCAGAAATAAAGGAAAGGGGTTTTTCTCTACATTTATGAATGAGAGAACACAAATGATGCATTTCCTGTGACTGGATAGAAATGTATATTTTCTACATGTAATGCATTGTTCAGTCTCAGAGTGGCGTACATGTTACCATACCCAAGAAAGATCTTGATGCAGTCTTATGCAGCCGTTTAGATGGCGGCTCCAACTTTGTGGACTCCTCTTGAAGATCCATCTTTCTCTTTCCTTGTTAAATAAAAAACAAAAAGAAAAAAAGAATATAAAGAGAAAATTTCTTCCCCAAACCTTTTCAATCTTTTCTTATCAGAACAGACAAAAAAGAAGAAGTTAGCTGACCTTGATCACTTGTGGATGGCAAAACCTAAAGATGAACATAAATGACACTATAGTTATTTTTTTCTGTTTAATTTGTCTTTTAACAACTAAAAGAAAATTTAAAATTTCATCCCAACCAGAATGTTCAAATGAGGTTGTTATTCAACAACAGTGTTCCCAACAGTTTTCATCAGAAATCTCAGTGTCTTCACGTGTAAATGTATAAGAATTAAGGATAGTTTGATTATTAAAGGTTTAAATGAATTGCAGTGTCATCTTTACCTCAGTCACATCGGCTGCTTCTTCATAATTCTGTGGACATTCAGGACAGAAAACTGCGTTATGTTGTGAAAATTAAAACAAACAAAGAAGAAATTATCAAAAAATAATAGATGAAAATAACATCATATGACAAAAACTTATCATCATTATTAGTATTATTATCATTAATGCTGGCTTGAATAGAAAAATCAATAGCAAATGTATTTGTGTAGTTGTGAATTAAAAATAGTAAAGAATTTATAAAATTCTACTCAGTGCTGTTATTAATGAGAGGTTGTAATATATCTGAACACATCCTCATAACTACAATTCAAAAACCAACACCCTCACCTACGATGGTTTAGCAACATGTATTTGATTCATAAAAGTTCCCCGTGCTAGGCCTTTATTACCTTTAACAGCTTGAGTCTCTCCTTTAATCTCGCTCTTGTTTCCACTGTAGGAATCATTTTATCGACGTCCTCATCTTCAAGGCAGTAAAGGCTTTCCTTGTCAATGCCTTCATCTGTCATTAACAGATGCCTCAGTGAGTCTTTGTCATGCACAAATATTTTTGAAACTGCTGTGTTTATTTCTTCTTAATCCTGTTGGAATCTATTTTTCGTACAGATTTTATGTACAGTTCTACATCACAGAGCTGGTCACATCAAATGATTATTTATTATTTGAAATGATCTAAAACACACTGACAAGAACAGCAGAAAAAAACCTTTGCGAAGTAAAAGCTGTTTCATCTCGTCATTTGTGAATGTTAAGAGTTGGTCATTCATAAAACATTTGTGCCAATAATGCAGTTTATCACTTTACCTTTAAATGTTTGTATCCACTCTCTTAGACCCCACTGATTTAGCTTATCACAAACAAAATTGTCCATGGCCTGAAATATAAATCATAATTTTACTTTCACACCATCATTATTATTCAGCATTACAAGTAACTGTCACATGTATGTGAGGCACAATAACAAGCAGATTCATGTTTCTGAAAATCTGATTTCATGTTAAAAGCAGCTCACCTGTTAGAAACAGTAACAGCTGATAACGATGCAAAATGCACGTTTTAAATAGGAGATGGAGGTCAAATATAAACACACCTGGATAGTTACGGATTAAAAGGCACGATAGACTGTGTGACGGCGGGTGATGACAGTGGTGAGATAAACGAGAGAGAGAGTTTGTTATCAGCCGAGCAGATGGGTGTGGCGACCATGAGGGAACCTGAAACGAATGTGTTTCATCAGTTTCGTTTTCATATAAAAACATGTCCATGCGGGTTCTTATTCTTTAGCACAACATATGGTTAAAAGGTGGAGATTTCCTTGATAAGTTGAAAACACAGGTCAACTTAAAACCTCTATGTGTAATTTGATGATATAATTAATGGTAACGTGCACCACAAATAATAACACACCTTTAAAGCTTCACTCAAGTGTTGTGATAGATGATTGGGTTTCTGCCCACAGTTTAAACATTAAATTAACCTTCTGAAAGTTAACGTTAAAATTGAAATAGGTTTTGAAGCGTTTATGATTTTTAGGGGAAGCAGGAAGCAGCCAGGTCAGCTCTCTCCAGTTTATTTTCCTAAATAAAAGTATTTGCTGCCTCCATGTGGTGCCTCATGTACTTCTACACTCCAATTACACAATGAGTATATTTAATATGATGCTTCTTTACAGTACTTCCTGTCAGTAAGTTTCTCAAGATAAGGATTTAAGAGTGACATATTTCAGAATGCTTTAGGATGATGTTTCATGTGTGTAAGTGACTCACAGACCCTCACAAATACAGTCTTTCCTTCAACGTTCCTTTTCTAAGTGGTTCACAAACATTATTCATACATGTGACATTTGAAAAAAAGGTAAAGATACAGATGTATCTGCTCAGAAAGTTGGGTGTTTTAATGAACTTGCAGCTATAAGCTCAGAAAAGGTGAACCAGGTATGTGAAGGGAGGGATGTGATGTTGGGCTGGTTAACATCACAAGGACAGATGTTTGTCCTGAGGTCATGAACCTTATTCACAAAGTGTTGAAAGAGTTTGTTAGCGTCAGATAATGAATGCTCACGGATTTTGGACATTTCAGGTGAGACACCTTTGTTAACCTTCTCAAAGAAAGAACATTACACCACTTAGCAGGTGCAGTGTTTCTTAAAATAGACAATGATTATTAGCAGACAGAATAGATGAATCAGCATTGTTACACTTGATAAAAAGAGAATCAGGATCAAATTAATCTAAAAACACATCAACGACCCATGATGTTGTGTTGAAGCACAATTTCACGTGAGGGAGGTGTGAAAGGAAAAGCTATGTGCTCCTCACCCTGCTCTTGACCCCTCTGTGTGCTCTGCTGTTTTTAATCGATTTAAGCCAATGTCACTGTCAGAGTTGTCTGATATTGTACATAAACTTCAGCCTACTAATTGCCCCACAGACAGCGTCCCCTCTCCCCTTTTCAAAGAAGTTTTTAATTCCATTGTCACCTTTATTCTACTGTTGGTCCATGCCTGTTTTAGCTTTGAGTGCTTTCCATGTCCTCTTAAACATGCTATAGTGCAGACGCTTATCAAAAAGCCAAACCTGGAACTTTCTGTCCTCTGATTATTGATCGACACACAAGCAGCTGCCCTGGCAAACATCATTTTGTACGCATACATGACACTTCCCATCATACCTGTTGTAATTTCTTTCTTTCTTTTTTTTTAACACAAATCCTATCTTTGGACTGCTGATCACTGGACATCACCCCCGCAGGTGTTTACACCAAATTGTGGAATGCCTCCACTTTGCTGTGCTACCTGTTTAAAATATAATCAGATTTCATTCAGAGAATACAGTATGTGGATCTCTGATTGACTTTGTAGTGTAGAAATAACCATTTTACATATATATATATACATATAATTAAAAAAATAATGTGCAATGAAGTATGAATTAAAAAATAAGAGGTTTTAGAGCACTACCTTAAGATGGGCCAGTCTTTGAATCACATTTCAGGAAATTGATGTCCTTCCCACATGATCTGCAAAATGGAGTTATGCTGGTTAAACTTCCTTATTGGGCGACATCCAGGTGGAACCATTACGTCACAGAGCAACTGGATCACGGCTGTGACTATCCAAGCTTTTGGGAGTTTGCTTCATTTGTTTCTAAAGAGGCACGTATAGCGTGCAATCCAGTGTCATCCTTACATGCCTTAAAGCACTCTGCAGAGACACCAATAAGAGAAATGAAGCGGTCAAAAGCAAACACAATTGCCACAAATGTGAAGACTCCAGTTCCATCAAACTCTACAACCAAACTAGATCTTGAAGAAATCAAGGTGAAAAATGCGGAAAGACCTAAGAAATGGAGCATACCGTTACAAAATACAAACACAGGCAAGTGCATTTGCTGTGGAGAAAACCATTCCATACATAAATGCAAAGGGCTAATAGAAATGTCTGTGGAGGAAAAGAAAAACATACATACATGAAAATAAACTGTGTTTTGCATGTCTGAGAAAAGGACACAGTTCTAAGGATTGCAGAAACAGGGCCATGTGTGGCATACGCAAAAAGAGCCACCCAACTGCATTGCATGAAGACCGGTCCTCATCAGAACCAATGCAAAATACAGCTGAAGAAAGTACATCCTCACTATCATGCTGCGTGAATGGAGGTGAAAGTAGGAGCACATCTATGATTGCGCCAGTGTGGATCTCAGCATCTAACACTCCTGCTACTGAAATACTAGCATATGGCCTTCTGGACACACAAAGCAGCCACACATTTGTTGATCAGGAGGTGTGTGAAAAGCTTCAGGTACCAACAGAAGCTTAAGCTTTCGACCATGATGAGAAAAGACTTGTCAAACAGCCAACAAATGGAAACATCTTGTAAACATGGCCAAGGAGATACCCTCACTCATCGACTGTGATGTTGGCTTATTAATTGGCTATGACTGCTCCAGAGCGCTAATCCCAAGAAAGGTCATCACTGGAGGTGACTATGAACCATACGCCGATGAACCATACGCCGTTAAAACTGACCTGGGTGGGAGCATTGTGGGGAGCGCACCGCAGCTTGTCAATACTAAAGATGTGACTGGTCTTTGTCATTGGGTATCTGTTAAAGAGCTACCACCGTTAACACCATCTGCTGTCATTAAGGCTCTTGAGTCCGATTTTGCAGACACAAAACATGGTGAAAAAAGCATATCCCAAGAAGACATTTGCTTCCTACAGATCTTAAAAGGAGGAATTCAGCAAAATGAGCATGGTCACCTTGAGATGCCTCTTCCCTTCAAAGCACGTCCTCACCTCCCCGACAGTAAGAAACTAGCTCTATCTAGGCTGAAACATCTTAAAAAGAAGCTAGACAAAGATTCTAAGTTCAAAAATGACTATGTGCGGTTTATGGAAGGCGTATTCAAGGACAGAGATGTAGAGAAAGCAGACACCCAACCAGAGTGGGGGAAAGTCTGGTATATCCCACATCAAGGGGTATACCACCCCAGGAAACCAAACAAGATTCGAGTAGTTTTTGACTGCTCTGCAAAATACAAAGGCACCTCATTAAATGATCATCTGTTAATAGGACCCGACTTTACAAATGGTCTCACAGCTGTACTGTGCCTTTTCCGTAAACAACGCATTGCAGTCATGCGTGACATGGAAAAAATGTTCCATAGGTTCCATAGGTCAGTGAGAAAGATAGAGACTATTTGCGGTTTCTCTGGTGGGAAAATGGGGACACTAACTCAGAACCCACAGATTATCGCATGTAGGTGCACCTATTTGGAGCATCATCTTTCCCTGGCTGTGTCAACTATGGTATGAAACATCTTGCCAGTCAAAATGAGGAGGAGTACCCTTCTGCAGCTAGCTTCATTAAGAAGCATTTCTAAGTTGACGACGGCCTCATAAGCGGGGAGTCGGTTGGTGAGGCGATTGAGCTGGTGAAGGACGCACAAGCCCTGTGTGCTTAAGGAAAGTTGCACCTTCACAAATTCCTTTACAACAACCGAGAGGTGCTAGACTCTGTCGCCATGGCAGAGCGTGCTGTGCAGGTAAAAAATGTTGATCTCCACCATGAATACCTACCAGTTCAAAGAGTGCTAAGTATATGATGGAACATTGAAAGAGACAGATTTTCTTTCAAGGTGTCACTTGATGAAAAACCAGCAACCCGAAGAGGGATTCTTTCGATTGTGGCCTCCTTGTATGACCCCTTAGGATTCCTGGCCCCATTTATCCTTGAAGGAAAAAGAGTACTACAGGAAATGTACCAGAAAAGTATGGGGTGGAATGAACCACTACCTATAGATTTGAAGCTAAGGTGGGAGACTTGGATGAAAGACTTTGGAAATCTTGAGAAGATTGAGATTCCAAAATGCTTCATACCTGACGGTTTTGGTGAGGTCCAGAGAACTGAACTTCTTCAGTTTTCTGATGTGAGCAGTCAAGGGTACGTCCAGTGCTCCTACATCCGATTGGTGAGCAAAGAGAAGGTGCATTGTTCCCTGGTCATGGGCAAAGCGAGAGTTGCACCAACCAAAATAGTCACTATACCAAGACTGGAGCTGACAGCAGCAGTAACCTCAGTAGCTGTGAGCAACATGCTAAGGGAGGAGTTAGAGCTTAAGATCGATAAATTGAGGGCAGAAACCAGGAGCAATACCTTGCAATCACCAACTCTATCAGCTTGACCCATTTCTTCAAGATGGCATGATGAGAGTGGGAGGAAGACTGAGGAAGGCATCAGAGCCTTTTGAGTTGAGACACCCAATAATTCTACCGAAAGATGGTGCTGTCGCACATCATCATGACAAAATACAACACCATGGAAGAGGGTAAACTTTGAATGAATTAAGAGCCAACGGTTACTGGATCGTTGGAGGAAGTAAAGCCATAGCTCAATACATAAAACGATGTGTTCGGTGTAGAAGAGCTTGTGCTCCAACAGAGGAACAACGAATGGTGGACCTACCTAGTGACCAAGTTGATCCCACACCACCGTTTACTTACTGTGGTATGGATTGTTTTGGTCCCTTCTATACCAAGCAGTACACATTGAAATGTTGGAAGATATGACGACAGATGCATTCATTAACGCATTACAATGCTGTTTCGCTATCCGTGGAGCTGTTAGACACATTAGGTCTGATCAAGGCTCTAACTTTTTGGGAGGAAAAAATGAAATGGCAAAGGCTCTGAGAGAAATCGATAAAGAAAGACTGGATGTATACCTGACAAATAAGCAGTGTGATTTTCAGATGAACACGCCACACTCTAGTCGCACTGAGAGCGAGTGTATGAGAGCATCAAATCAGGACAGTGAGAGGTGTACTAAGCACAGTTCTTGCCTGCAGTACTGGAAGGTTAGATAATACTTCTTTAAGGACATTCCTTTAGGAAGCCATATCTATTGTAAATAACCGTCAACTTACTGTAAATAATATCAGTTATTCCACAAGTTTGGAGCCTCACACCAAACCATTTGATCACTATAAAATCCTCCATTCCGTTTCCCCCACCGGGTAAGTTCATCAAGGAGGATCTACTGTATATGTGAGAAAACGCTGGAGAAAGGTCCAATATCTGTCTGAACAATTCTGGCATAGATGGAGAAAAGAGTATCTATCAAACATTGCTCTTCGTCAGTGATGGCATGCACCAAGATGTAACATGGATGTGGGCGATATTGTGATTATAAGAGGAGGACATCCCTCGCAATGAGTGGAAACTTGCTAGGGTCATTGAAGCAAATAAGGATGATGACAGACTTGTACAAAAGGTGGGAAAAAAGGGTGAACGCCTCCATCAGTCATCCATCATTCAAAGACCCACCCAGAAACTAGTGGTTTTATTGAAGAGTAGCTGAAACAGTTAAAAATTATTGATTAAATTTTCCTTTAACCTGCGATGGACTGGCGGCCTGTCCAGTGTGGACCCCTGCCTTTCGCCCGAAGTGAGCTGGGATAGGCTCCAGCAGACTCCTGTGACCCTCAACGGGAAATAGCGGGTATAGATAATGGATGGATGGATATAGGAAGAGTATAACTGCATTAACGTCTTCCATTGTGGTAATCAAAGGTAATTTGGTTGGATTTTTGTTTTGTTTTCAAATTAACCAGCAGGTGTTCATTCCTTTATATTCATACATACATGGGAGTAACTTTGGTTACATACTTTAGGACTATGGTGACACTTCATCAACAAAATAATTGAGCTGGTTATATTCATATACAGTGTTGTGCTTGAAAGTATAGTCTTAAAATACGTTTGAGAAAAAGCTGTCCTTCCTATATTATCAAATATAAGGGCAATCAAAGAAGAGTGGAGAGAATCACTTCATGAATTCATTTTGCATTTTGTGTGATCAAAGTTGAAATAATGTGAGCCTATTCCACTGTTTTTCCCCTTATTTATCTAACTGTGTGCATGAACGGATTGTTACTGTTGTTTCTTAGTTGATCCAGCTCCTCCTCATCTGTCCTTTGACATTAATCACTGGTGTTGCTTTTGTATTTGCATTATAATAGTCCAACGTTCTGTGTAGCAGTGCAGTATACACAAACCTGCCCTCTGAGCGGCCATCATAAGGGAAACTAATTGTGTCACCTGTTGGTAATTGGTTTGAGTATAGAACACTAATTTCTTGTCTGCTTTTTCTTCTCATCTGTCAACACAATTGAAACTGTTCCTCAATTTCAAGCATGCAAGATCTGGATTCGTGGACTTCAAAGTACGTACTTGCCAAGTATGAACTTCTGAGGATAAGAAGACACAGTTTGGAACTATACAAAACAGCAGTGTAGTTGATAGCATCTACATGCTATTTCTTTACTATTTTTACCAGACACACCAGGATTTACAATTGGAGCAGTATTTCAGTGAAGACAGATGATGTTTCACAAGTTCACAGAAACACCAAAACAGACAAGTATTTTAAAACCATTCTTGGATTTCTAGTTATTGCTGTTTTTGTGTCTGCTGCAGCTTGTTGGTTGTAGCTGCTCATGAACATCGTGAGGATTCTTCCTGGTGGGTAGTATGTCTGAGTATTTTAGTTTTTATTGCTCTGGAGAAATGCATGTAATGTTTTTCTGTTGGCACATTATGTGCTAATATCTACTGACTCTCTCCACCTCTTTGATCTTCACACTGGGGAACGATATGATCTCCCCTGATTCTAATCCTGGGTTACATCAGGGATGCTGCTGCTGGTTTGCCATCATGTCCCTCTCTGAGTTAGTTTAATCAGCCTATGCAACTGATGCAAAACTGCTGCCAGCGACAACTGGTAAATATTCATCTACATGAAATTGAAGCTGATATTGTTTCCTTTGTGCTTCTTCAAAGTTTCTGGCTCATTGAATATACAGTATGAGTTATTCAATTTCAAAAGTTAAAGATCCACAAATCAATAGAAATGTCCCTAACATTATTACAACATTGTAATATGGTTCTAATTTCTATGAGGAACCTTGCATTTCCATTATCACCCACATTTTCCATCTCCATGTAAAACAAAGTAAAAAGGATTCATCTCTTGTGAGAAATTAAAAATAACAAAAACATTTATTCTAATAGGAATTTAGATCTACTGTATGTCTTTATAACACAATAAATGATAAAAGAGAAAAATAAAGCAAAAGCTAAAACGAAAAGTAAAAAAGTTGAGATTAGAAGAACAAGTATTAAAAGACAAAGATCAATGCTAAACTTTCTCTTATCATAGTCAGGAGGTTGAACTTGATTCTTGGATTCAGTGAGTTCTGATCATTGACTCCTGTGTTCTGGCTTCAGTGCAGCTGTTGGACAGACAACATTAAAACATTGTTTACATCAGTCACAGCAGGAGAAGTTTAATATTGAGGCTTTAATGATGTTTAATCTCTGTTATTTGCCTCTTTCATGATTTCCTTGGCTTTGAGCTGGTTTTCAGTTCATCATAGAGCTTTTGTACCATTGTAAGTGCTTCTGAAGCATCTGGAGAACAAAGAAAGTATTTTGTTTTTACATCTGACTTTAATATGTTCCCTCTTAGTACTACTGGTAGTTCATACAAAAGTGAAAAAGCTGATTTGTGCTGTCAGACAGATCTCTCACTTTGTAAGTAATATACAGAAAAGCAAATATTGATGTTTTAGAACAGTGTTTTTCAATCTTTTTCGAGTCTATAGAGAGGCTGGACTACTATCTACTATTCTGGAGTTGCCCGTGGTGAGAGCAAGCTGGTGTGAGCTTGCTTATAGCTCCCCAGCTCAGCCACCAACGAGAGGGTTGCATCCCTCCGCCTATGGGTGGGTGGTAGGTCTCTCACTGTTGTTTCAGCTTACGGGCTGAGCAGCAGTGCAGAGTACCTGTCATTCTTGGAGTCCCTGGAGGGAGTACTGGAAGGTCCTCCAACTGGGGACTTCAACACCCATGTGGGCAACGACAGTGTGACGTGGAGGGGTGTGATCGGGAGGAACAGTCCCCGATCTGAACTCGAATGGTGCTTTGTTACTGGACTTGTGCACTAGTCATAGTTTGTCCATATTTGTCCATGTAGATGACTCCTGTGATGGTGTTTCCTCACCTGGCTTATCTGTTCTCAACCATACAAACATTTGTGTGTGTATGCCAATGTGTGTGTGGTGATTGGGCATGTGTGTGTGGTGATAATGGTGTATGAGGGGATGGGGGTAGTGGGACATTACTTTTAAATTTGTAAAGCACCTTGTGTTGCATTTTTTTGTAGAAAAAGTGCTATATAAATAAAGATTGATTGATTGAAGGAACACCATGTTGAAGCATAAAGGTGTCAGTGCACATGGCACCAGTACACCCTAGGCCGGAGGTCAATGATCGACTTGGTGGTTGTGTCATCTGACCTCTAGCCGCATGTCTTGGAGACTTGGGTTAAGAAAGCTGAGCTGTCAACCAACCACCACCTTGTGGTGAGTTAGGTCCGGTGGCAGTAGAGGAAGCTGGACAGACTTGGCAGACCCAAGTGTTACGGCCCCCGGGCCTCTCTGCTTTTATGCAAATCCAGGGATTGGTATTGCATCTTTGTGATTGGCCCCGGTTCCTGTGCGGCCCTACTCAGCGGACTGATGACAGTGTTCATGTGACGATGCTCCAGCGCCAGACAACAATTGGCTCCTCCGGTCCTCGTCCCGACTGGTGGCAGTATAAAGAAACCTGGACTCCATTGGACTAGGAGCGGCTGATAGTTGCGCTACAGCTGGCTCCTTTGGGTCTGTCATTCTGATTAGTGTGATTTGTGGCTTTAGATCTGCCTTCAATTTAGTTGTCCTTATAAGAAATTGTTTGTACGCCCGATTTGATTTCCTTATTTTGCTCTGTCTAAGCGACCAAATAAACACCTTAAAGCTCCCTGTTTTCCATCTGGGCAATATTTTATGTTACGTCTGCTGTCGTGGGCCCAGCCGGCCGTAACACAAGCACATTGTAAGGGTCTGCTGGGAGTGGACCACTTCCATTGTGGATGCGGCTGTTCGAAGTTGTGGCCAAAAGGTCTCTGGTGCCTGTCGGGGCGGCAATCCCCAAACCCGGTGATGGACGCCAGAAGTAAGGGATGCTGTCAAGGTGAAGGAGTTCTACCAAGCCTGGTTGGTTCAGGGGACTCCCCAGGCAGCACTGAAGAATTGGTAACTTCGCCAAGTTGAAAGCCAAAGCCTTCTCTCAAGTAAAACTTTCACTGATTAGTTACTCACCACTGCTCTTGTTCAATGCCTTAAAGTTATTAAGAGTAATGTTGTTTTGTAGTAGACAGTAGCATTGATGTTATTACTGATCTGAACTTATATGCTTTAAATTCCCCATCACTCTGTTAGTTGTGATGTTTTGGTTTTTAATGTCTTATTGAAAAAAATTAATTTAAGTTTTCTGTTTTATAAGAATATTTTCACCTCTTCACCACATGTAGGAGTGGCACTTAAATATAACAAAGGAATGAGCACTTCTAGTGACATGTTTTTCTCTAAAACCGAAACCAACAAAATGCATTAATGTATGTGGAGTCACACCCATCTGTCCTGAACTGACACCAGTATTTTCCACCTTTCTCTCTCACCTGTTTGCCCCACCCCTTCACTCTAACTCCACTTATTCTCCTTCTCTTGTGTCGTGCGTACATTACCCATCCAGAGAGAGGCTGCCTTATCTGCCTAATTTTGCCCTCCTTCTCATATTGGAAGTTTTACTTGTTACCTGATCCTTCATTTTATCTTTCAGTTACAGCTCCTTCCCTCGCTGCTGAATCAGATTTCTCTCCTCCACAACTACTGATCTGTCTGTGTTACCTTCTGTAACAGGTGAGCTGTTTTTAAAAAGATTAAACTGTCTCTGAACTATAGAGACATTTGAGAGTTGAAATGATTATAATAATGATTATAATAGGAACATTGTGTTGTATCTTTCAGTTTCTGGTCATGGATGATTTTGTTCGTGATAAACTCAAAAAATGGTTTCTAAGTGATTTGATAGAGACATTTAAAGGTAAGGTGTTAAAAAATAAAACTAGCATTGTTCTGAGCAAAATTAACAATACTGTATTGTATGTACTTTCTAAAGACCAATATGAATAAATTACTGTTATTCCATCTGTTTTTTTATTTTTTAGGTGTATCAGGTAAAATAGGAAAATTTATAGAATAGGAAGAGAATCAGTCATTTGAAGTGACCAGCTCTGTAATGCTAAACTGTAAAATTGAAATCTATATATCAATAACTTCATCATAATGTAATGAAATGAATTTTTGCAGCAATTAAAAAAAAAAAAATGTCATGGTGAGCTGTGTTTCACTCAGCTGCAGGGGAGATGTGATGTGGTCGCTCATGAAACTGCACCAAGGAGGGACAGATTAGTACGCATGTACCACATTACAGATTAAGGTCTCCATATTTGTCCAGAGGGCCAGGACCGCTGCTGGCAACTCTTGAAGTAGTCTTGAATAAAACCACATCAAACTGCATACCATTATTGTGTTTTCTTGCTGCCCAGCAACCCAAAGTTGCATGGGGTTGCTCTGTCTAAAATTTAGTTAAGCATCTTTTAATTACAGATCAAGGCATTGACAAGAAAAAGTTTTATGAACTTGAGGATGACGATATTGACAGATTGATCCCCATGGGACCAGCACAGAAATTCAAGGAGAAACTGAAGAAGTTAAAGGTAAAGTCCACTGAACATATTTTGTACTTTTTATCATAAAGAATCACAAATTGTGAATCACAAACATTTATAAATACTTTCTGTTACAGGTTAACTTATTTTGTTATTTTGCTTAATATGATGAAAAAGAATGTTACAGCAGCTCAATGATAACCGAATATTTATGAATTCTTTAGTGTTTCTGGTTTGTAACTATTTTTTAGGAGGAACAAAATGCAAATAAAGGCATGGATCCTTTTCCTGGTCAAGTAAGTTGAACAAATGCTAAAGTGTATGATTTTTTATTTACATTATGACCTTTTATATTTTCAGTTTTTTATTAAAATCTTGCTGACCAAACTGAGGGTATTTTATCTTCAGTCTCCACAGCAACATAAAACATTATTCAAGTTGTATTCAGAGATTGTGAATTTGATGTTCTCAGTTCGTCTTGACTCATCGTTCCACGTTTTAATTTGTAAATACTGGAAGTAATGAAAAATGAAACACAAATTAGTGTACTGGTAAAAGCGCAAAACCTTTTAAATCTTCACCATCATAGTAGTGTGAATAAAAATATAGATTAAATGCTTCTTCAGAGACTTTTATTTATGTCCATCCTCAGGTTTCACCATCCACAAGTCATAAAGGTTGGCAGCACAATCTCTTAAATTCAATCTCTATTAAAAAAAAAAAAAAAGTCACAAAAGCAAAATATGAGAGACCCAGAGAATACCTAAACTTTCCTTTCCCTCCTTTTTTTTTATTTAAAAGGAAAACGAAAGTTGGATCCTCAGTTCCAAACACCATCTAAACGGCTGCGAGAGGACAGAGCATCTTCAGGTTTTTCTTGCTCAACAGTGGAAATATGCAACCAGTTATAAAGATTTATAGACAGTCACTGACAATACTTTCTCATTGACAGTGTCAACATATAGCATGTTTTAGACATTGTCAATGGAGATTAAACCATCAAATAATCCTGATACTATTAATTTATTCCTGGTAAATAGTTCTTCCTTTTATGCCAACAGAAGCAAGAACACTGTATGAAGTGAACGCTGTAATGAAATGTCTTCATAGCAAACTTGACAAACAAGACAACAGGAAGTTTGATGCTTTTCTGGAGTAAGTATGAAATATTGGAAGCTCTTATTTAGAAGATTTTTTTGTATTATTTTTGTCATGTTCCGTCTGAGTTTTGTTTCCTGTTTTATTTTGTAGTACTCCGTCTTCATCCAGTGTCGTTAGTTTTGCTTCCCGTCTTTGTTCTCCTCTCCACCTCTGGGATTACCTGCACCCACCCTGATGTTTCCACCTGGGTCTCATTGTCTTTATGTGCATATAGACTCACCCGTCTCTGTCTTGTTCAGTGTGTGTTAGTACTCGTCTTGTTGTTTCCTTCAGTCACATTCAAGCCTTCACATTTCGTCTTGCCTTCATGTTTTTTTTTTTACCTTTCTGTCTTTTTGACCATCGTCTTAGCTTGCCATTTTTATACCTTTGCCTGAGCCAGATCCGTCTTCTTTGTGTACCGACTCACATCTGTTAATAAACTGATCATGAGTTTTGGAAACTCCCTGAACCTGAGTCGTGCATTTCAGCCCTGGGGTTTATATATCGTGAGAATTTGTCAGAACAAAACTATCAAAAACCCCATGACTTTCTTTTTTTTTAAACTTTGCTGTACTTCATGCTACAGGATCAAGATCAAAGACTAACAGAGCTAAGAGATAAAACTTTATTGATCCAACAGTCGGGAAAGTTAAATCTTCTAGCTGAAGAAGAGTACTGAAAGGTCAAAGAAAAACTTACACACTACAGACTGTAAAAATGATAAATATTAAGTAGACATAAATATAATAAAAATAAAAACATCTATACTGTATGGCTCAAAAGCAAGGTTGAAAGGACTGGAAAAAATATTTTATTACACATGATCCTTTTTACAAATACATTTAAAGAGACTTATTTGCTGTGTGTGATGAATGTGAACACCGAATACATCAAAAGTGAAAGCAACGTTTTGAAAAAGAGGATGGTAGAGCATATTGACTTTAGACAACACATCTCATTCAGATGACTAAATAACAGGATGACAAACTAAAGAATCATGGGTACCAAAATAAAACATAGGCGTACTTGAAGACAATAAGCAGTAAATCTCATCCATAAGGTTCAGCCTAAAAACATGCTTATTTCTTTCTGATGTAAAAGTTTTGTTCTGTTAAGGTCCATCCTGAAGCTGCTGATATGAAAAGTTGCTTAAACTCTTATTTTGTGTAGCAGAAGGCACGAGTTGCCGAACTTTATGGTCAACAGGAATGTATTTTATGAGGGTTCCTGGTTGTGGATTACTTAGTCTGATGGGCTAGATGTCTGTCTGAATTAGTGAGGCCATGAATGACAGACTGGTTTTGGAGGATCCTGAAACAGGCACCTAGTTTGTAACAAAGGAACACAAGGATGCAGATGGTTGGTCATAACAACTTTTAAACAAAGTAAGCTTTGAGTAAAACCATATGTTTGGAATGTGAACATACAAACCTACTCACTTTAAAGATGGCTTTGTTTCTCCATCAGGTCTGTACGTCCCATGTCGGTTCCTTGGCCTCATAATAAAACCTCAAAGAGTCCGTTGCTTCATGAATATTTTATTCAGACATTTTCGTAGCAGTTGTTGTTTGAAAATGACATATATCCCCCTTTAATGAAGGCTCTCACTTCGAAAGGCATGACTTGGTGATTTTGAAAAATGATGCCATTTACAGAAGTATTCCTCCTAGTCTGAAACGCTGTTTTCAGTGTTTTCTGCTTTTCAGATGAGTCAACTATACATCTGAATCCTTCACAGGAGGAAAATCCTTGATCTGGAGACCGATAAGAGGGAGGTAGTTGGCGTCTTTGGTAGAACGGGGGCTGGAAAGAGCACTTTAATAAATGCTGTTATTGGACAGGAGAACCTTTTGCCTTCTGGAAGTATCACAGCATGTACCTCTGTCATGATTAAAGTGGAAGCAAACATGGACAGCCGGAAGTACGAGGCAGAGATTGGGTTCATCACATTAGAGGTAAAAAAAAAAAAAAAAAAAAAAAAGAGACCAAGATAAGTTTAAGATTAATTC
>JBAMYA010111274.1:0-19295 GCA_037176975.1 Arrhamphus sclerolepis
AGTGAGGGGGGGGGGGGGGGGGGGGGTGGTTTTTCGGCCTCTCCTCCTTCCTGGTTCTTTTTTTTCTTTTTTTTTTTTTTTTTTTTTTTTTTTTTTTTTTTAAAGTTCCTTTCAGTTATGTCTTGTGTGTTACTTTTAGTTAAATGCAGCAGACATCTCTGACACAAATAATCTTTTTGTGCTAGACCACTATGCCCGGGATGAAGAGGGACTGTGGTGGCGCTGCTGCTATTTTAGGAGCTTTCAAGGCCACTGTTAAACAGGTGAAGTAACTGTTAAAATGATTTCACATCAGCTGTCATTTAGCCTATTCTGTGACACTTAATTCCACAGTTTCATTTTTAAAACCAGACTTTGTTCTCTCTTTGCTTCAGGGCTTTAAGGATAACCTCCATGCAGTGTTTTGTCTCGCGGAGAACTCCGTTGGACCCACAGCCACACGACCTGATGATATCCACACCCTCTATTCTGGAAAGTGAGTCTCTTTGAGTTATAATGTATCATTTACATCAGATTTTATTTGACATCCGAAGTATCAAAATGCTTGTTTAGTGCTATCATGTTGCAGTCGCTCTCAGGTTGCGTTTAATATTATTTTTACAAGCCAAGCAGATGGGTCTTGGTGTAAAATGTGTGTTTTGCTCTAAAGGACAGTGGAAATCAACAACACTGATGCAGAGGGAAGGCTGGTACTGGCTGATGGAGTGGTGTATGCCTGCAAAGACCTATCTGCTGACATTATTCTGGATATGGCTACACTCACAGGTGCACAGGTGAGTGCTGTGAGACCAGCTCAAATCATTTAAATTCAATAGATTTATTTCCGTGTGATCAAACTTGTAAAGACTATGTCTTCATGGCTGGTAGTGCATTTGTGCATATATATAAATATATATATATATCTGTTTTGTTTCTGTTCAGGGAATCTCCACAGGGAAGCACCATGCTGCTGTGATGACCAACAGTGAGCCATGGGAGGTTGCATGTGTGCGTGCAGGTCGCAGTAGTGGTGATCTTGCTCACCCTCTGGTTTACTGCCCTGAGCTGCACTTCAGCGAGTTCACCTCTGCCATGGCTGACATGAAGAACTCTGTGGCTGTGAGCGACAAACTACATATTTTGTCTAATACTGCATATTCAAAAAGAGACAAACGCATGACATAGATGTTTAGTGCAAAAAAAATGTTTTTGATTTGCTGGTGTTGTTGCTATATAATGAAGATATCAAACTAAATAACTAAAAACATATATAAACCAACACAACTGACCCATAAATGAACAGTTTTTGTACTGTCCCATCTATTCTAACTTATTAACTTTATGAAATGGAGCAGAGCAGAAATGCATTAAGGCGTCCAAGCCTAACTGTGGAGACGGGTAAATCTCTGTATCAGTAACTTTACTGGTTCCTTTAAAATGTTTTCTTCATAAATTTTATCTGAAAGTGAGGGTGCTATGATGATGTATTATTAATTTTAGATTCTTTGCTCAGCTATCTTGTTTTTCTTCGGACAGGACCGGGAGAATGCACAGAGTTCCTGTGCTGGCCTCTTTATTGGTTCCCATTTGGGCTTTGACTGGCCTGGTGTTTGGGTCCATATTGACATCGCCTCTCCTGTTCATGCGGTGAGTATATTGCTGTAGAAACAAGTGGGTGTAGTCAGTTGGTGTTTTGGTGTTCAGATAAATCAGGTGATAATCATGATTTTTAAGCAGAAGTTTTATTTCTTTTATTTATTATCAGACTCTAAACTGGCCTCAGAGATATTCACTCTTGGTCTGGCTTGGGAACGTCTCTGTGTGGCTGCGTGTAGAGTGGTCTCGTTATCTTTGCTTAGTTGGAAAGTTAATCTATCTGCAGGTGTCCACTGTATTCATGAAATTGCATTATAAAAAATTGAGATGTTTAGCATAAGACTAAAGTAAAAATATTTGGCACACCTATAAAATTATCATGTTTGGGACACCTCACTATTAAACTACCGCTATTAAAATGCTGTATGATCTTAACATAAGACCCTATTTGTCTACATTGTGAAGCGTATATCTGTTGTCCGTGTTTTCTTTTGGCATTTTATTAAAATAACTATACAGTTTGCATTAACAGTTTAAAAACGCTAAAAGTCTGAATTATGAGAGCACTATTGTTTTTCACATGACTGCAGTCGGGGAGTTGATTCCTCCATACGGGTTTCACTTTTGTTTCTATGTTGAACAGAAATTAGCTGAGTCACCTGTAAAAAACCAAACTCAGACTACTTTTGAGAAGATGGTTCATTTGTTTTATTGTGAACTTAAGCATTATTTCTGAAGAAACGAAGAGCAGCTGACTATGTGTCATAATGTTCTTGCGTGTCGTTTCCTCATTCTTTGTTGATCCCATGACTCAGCTCATAAATCAAACAGCTCGTGATCACCTTTGCTGTACCGAATTTACAGTTTGTAGATTTGCTTCTTAAATCAAAGGTTTTTGTGAGATTAGCTGAATTGGAGGGGCTGTTGATCAGTGTTGGTTAGACTTAAGCTAGGGCTAAGTTTAGATTTATTATCATTTGTCTTTTCAGGGGGAGCGTGCCACTGGATTTGGTGTTGCTCTGCTCTTGGCCCTGTTTGGTCAGGCATCAGATGACACCCTTCTTAACCAAGTGTCTCCTCTGGGTGCCCTAACCAACAAGTCTGAAGACCAGATGGAGCGTGACTGCAAAAGACGAAGACTGGTGTAGAGCACACAACCGTTCACTCCTTGACTGCTTTACCGTCACCATGCAACCTAACTGTTAAAGCTCGTTCATTTAGAGTAAAAAAAAGAAAAAAATGAAACTTATTCAGCTGAGTTTGGCTAAATATGACTTGAATAAATAAAACAAATAATCATTAAAAATAATATGGTATGAATTAGTATGATCAAACATCCTTGATTGTCCTCCTTAGTGCTCTACTGAACGGGTTCATAGCTTCTTTGCTTTTCAGACAATTATGAATATTTACATGAGAATCTGAGAACAGGGGTTTATCTTCATGATAAATTTCTTCAGGTTTTCAGCAGTGATTCTTCTTTTTTGTAAATCTTTTTAACAAACTTTACAATTAATTACAGTTAAAGATTTTACCACGTACCTCACAGACTTTTATGTTAAGCGGGAATTTGATGCTTTTATGCAAGTTAAGGATTATGCCATACATGTTTTCTTACACATTGTGGAAAAAATACTGGATCATGATCAGTACAGCCAGATTTATTGTTGGTAACCACTGCACTTTGTAATCTTCCTGTTTAGTATAGTTGAACTGTGTGATCACTGCACCAAACAGAGGACTTGAGTGCTCACCACAGTTTTTAACAGTTTCACAATGTGAGATAAATGATATCATGCTTTGGGGGGAAAGAAAACTAAACAAAATACATAAGATAACTGTCAGATGGAGTGTTTGTCAGATTTCTGCACAAATCCAATGTTTTTCCTCACTTGTGACAATCATGTGGTCCTTCAATAAAAGCAGTGCCATCAGTCCTGTTTGTTTGTGTTTCCCTTCAAAACCTGACAGCAAACCTTTTTCGTTGTAGAGAGTCAGTTATAAATGATTCATTCTGATGGTTCAACTTCCAAACAATAAATTATGTGTATATTTTACTCATCTGTGGTTCCCCTCATTGTGCAGTCTCACCAGGGATTTATTTTGGTGATTTTTTGCCATCAATAATGCTTGATTTTGGTGCAACTTTTCACAACATTGTGGTGCAATTTGTGAAGGCTTGAATGCATATTTTTGCAACAAGAAAATGCAAATTATGGCCCAAAAAAGAAATTACATAATTTCTTTTGTTAAAGGGTAAAACAAGATGCAGTCTCTTTTTTTTTTTTTTTTAACACAATTGGTGTTAAAATCCCTCTCAAAACTAAATATAAAGTGCATATAAAATGTGTGTTCGATTTTTTTAAAGTGCTATTAAGATTTAAACTAAAGTTCTCAGCAATTGCTGCAATTTCTAAAAACTAACCGTCAAACTGTTTGTTGTGTGTGTGTTTTACAAGAAGTGTAGAAAGATTGGATAAGATCTCCAACAAGATGTATCTTGTTTGTGAAAACACATACAAAAATCACCAAAACTATTTTTCTTGACTGAGCTCTGAGAGTTAAGACTAACAGGATAACTCTCGAGTGTGTTTACTTTCAAGAAATCGAATGAATATAGCTGAGCTATAATCAATGAAATTCAATATACCTAAATGTATAATAGAAATTCAAACCACAAAAATGACTCAGGTCCGTGACAGTTGTCTGTTGAGGTCATTGTCGGAGATTTTGTATATTTTTTGTAGTAAAGTTGCCAGCCAGATTTTCATTTGTGTTCCACAATATTTAACGGTATTTTTCGCGGTTATTTTTGTTGGTAAATGGCAGGTGTTATCTCTCATACTTTCAGATTGGTTAAAAACCCGCATCTGATAACCGGCGGCGCCAGTGCTTGTAGTTTCGCGTCGAGGGCTGTGGGACTTGTAGTCCTTTTTTGCACTGCTTAAAAAATATTGACAAATCGCAGATAATAGCATCTAAGCGTTCACAATTTGCGGAGATATTGCGGTAAATTGCAAAAATGGCAAACCTCCGCATTGCGGACTTTGGTCAAATTTGCATTAATTATTGCGATCGCAAATTCCCGGAGGGACCGATTGTGAGAGACCACCATGTCCTGAACATTAAACCAGGTTTATATTAACTTTCTGCAGCAGTAAAGCCAATCTTAATCTTGTTTCCCTGTATGTTGATTAAGATTAAAACCAACTGGAGTCTTGTGTCTCGTGACTTTCTGGTAAACACGTGGTTGGCTACATAATTGGCGATCATGTGACTACAGTATCGGTACCGGCTGATTGGTGTCCACCCTACGAACACTCCAGATTACAGGTCGTCTCAGCTCCTGGCAGCTACACAGTCTCTCCTCTCCACGCCGTAGAGTGAAGACCCGCTTGGTACCAAAGATGTCCGGAACTCCAGCCGTGGTGGTTGTCCTGATTGCGGCCGGGCTGTCCGGTGTGTCAGCTGGAGTGTTTTTCAACCAAAAGCAGCCTTGTTATGTGCGCACACCGAGACAAAACGACTTTGGTCTCAAGTAAGTTGGGGGAAACTTTGCTTTAAAATAGTAACCTGCCAAAAATGACAGAGTAAATCATATTTTTATTTTATTTTATTTTATTTTTTAAAGAAGTGTTGTAAGTATTATACATATATATGTACATATATATTTAACTGGCTAGCTAACGTTAGCTACAATAGCCGTTAGGCAAGTTAGTCAGCTTATCAGAGCAGATAAGATCAAGTAGTTGTTTTTACACTTAAATGTTATAAATATACATGAATTAAAATACAGAAACACATACAACAGACAATTTAGAGGAAAACAATATATTATAGATAACAAAGTTGCTATTTATTTATTTATTTACCTTCTTATTTCCTTGTCTTTGTGCCAGTGATTGTTAAAAAGAGAAGAAAAAAAATCCAGAAAATGAACAGGGGGAAATACATACACAACTCACGAGGTTTTGTGAATTATTAGATGAGGAAGTTGCAGCACTGACATTTTACTGTAGCTGAGCCATGAAATCTTAGATACTAATGTTCATAAAAACTGGGAAGTTTGGACTGTTGACTGGTGGTGCCGAAGCTGAGATTTCAGGCTCTTAGCTTGACTTCGGGCTGGACAATAATTCAAAATACAATAATAATAACAATTATAATGCTCAATGTAAATTTTTTTCCGTAATTATATTGCTTTTAAACACTTTCAATAAGTATTATGAAAATGCTTGACAAAGATTGTTAAGAATGTCACGTTTCTTGGTTTTGACTTTAAATAAAAGGTGAACACTGATTTTATTTGAACATTTTCACATCTACAATATATCATTTGTGGGAGAAAGTATTTTTTCAGGACGTTCTTGGCAGTTTCTCTGTGGGTTTTAGTCATATTGATATTGGAATTATATTGACCAAAATTAAGAAATATATTGTCATATACATGTTTTGCCATGTTATCCAGTCCTAGTGTGACCTAAACCAAATAAACAGATAACAGAAAATACTCTACACACTTACTGCACATAATGCACAATTGACAAAGTGCAAGTGCACGAAAAAAAAACTACATTTTTGATATGTTTTCCTCCTGCTGCACTGAAGAAATATTTGTAATTGCTACAGAAGCTCATCTAAATGTTAAATCTAAGCCTTTAATTGAAAACATTCAAAATAATAGTCTAAAGTTCATGTAACTAGACCACCTCTGACGGACCACATGGGGCATACAGAGCTGCTGTTTTGACAAAACAGCCACTGAAGACAGCTTCATTTTCATAAGCCAAGGTCCAGGTAAAACCTAGGAGGCTGGAACTACAACAGGGCCAACCCCTCCTTAGTCCTTGTGTGGTTTTTGTGTCATTTTGCTCTTTGCATACTTTGCAACGGTGCCAGTGAATGTGAAGAGATTACTTGTACTTAAAGAGGACATTGAGATGACTGAACATCATCATCTCTTTCCTTCTGCATATCCCAGTTAGCTGGGACCACTCTGAGTAGCTAATCCACAGCAGGGTTGTTTCAGCCCTGTTGTGGTTCCTGAAAACTCTCATTGTGGGCCTGTTCCTGTAACAGAGACCCTCATCAGTAATAACATAACATTATAAAACCCAGATCCTGCTCATGGGAACGATCCCTACACTGTGCTTACACGTGGTGATGGTGTGGCACTTCTTGTAATACCACTTTCTGTCTAGACATGCACTTTACTTTCTTTATGGCAGGAACTGACACGTTTTTTTGTGATAAGCTGTATCCATCTGATCATAAGTGGTAATGTGACAGAGTGGCTTTAATATGTTTATATGTTGACCAATATTAATGTGTTGCTTTAAGTTGATTAAATCTATAAGTAATAGTTTAAATCTCAACACATGCAGTCTCACCTGTTTTTTTTTTGTTTTTTTTGCAAAAGATATTGGCTGAACTGATTTATCAGTGTTCTTTCATGAAACTCCACATACCGTATATGACTTACAGACAACTACAGTATATTTACATTAGACACTACCCTGGTATCAGGTGTTGGACTGATATACACTTGAATATTTGGTTTCCAGAGGTATGAGGGGCAATATGCTGTTTTGCTGTTCCTTTTCAAGCTTGTATGTCAACTTTTGAGAGATATTTTTGAAGAACAGAAGTGAAAGACGAGCGTGAAAAAACAACATTCTATCATTACACTGCAGCTGGTAAAACCCAGATGTTTCTTTTCTTTCCTTATTGAAATAAATGTTGACAGTCTTATCAATATTTAGAGAAGGGTATAGTAAGCTTGAGGTAACATCTTTGTGAATACATCTGTATATGAAACTATTACTTTTTTTTCTTTTTTTTTTAAAGTAAAACTTTTTCCCCAACCAAAAGTCTAAAACTTATTTGATTTAGACTAGTTTAAAATAGAGAGCAGCAAAAAATGATCATATGGAATTGGAAGTTCAGTAACTTAGTGTTTCTGACTTTGTTGCAGTTGCAAAACATATAGCTAATCATCTGTGTCTTTACAGGACCAGGCCTCGACCTCATGAGTATTTAAACATTTCTGATCTGCCCAAGTCATGGGACTGGAGAAACATCAACGGCACCAACTACGTCAGCACGACACGCAATCAGCACATTCCCCAGTACTGTGGCTCCTGCTGGGCACACGGCAGCACTAGCGCTATGGCAGGTACAACTCAATGCAGTTCTGTTATTCAAAACATACTAAGTCGTTGTGGTTCAGTTGTTGTATATCAAAATTTTTTTTTTTGACTAAGTACAGTGGCCTGACTTCCTCTTTTCACAGAGGGCACTTTGAAGAGACACCGATCACTGCGTTTGCTTTAAATGCGTACATTTTTGCTTTCTCTCCTTCAGATCGCATCAACATTAAGCGAAATGGAGCATGGCCTTCTGCCTACCTCTCTGTCCAGCATGTGATTGACTGTGGAGATGCCGGGACCTGTCACGGAGGTGATCACAATGGAGTTTGGGAGTATGCTCACACGCATGGCATCCCAGATGAAACCTGCAATAACTATCAGGCTAAAGACCAGAGTGAGTAGTCTTCAGTGGTGCAGAGTAAAGACTACAAATATATAGACATTGCAAGCCTGAGATATTTGTTCTGTCTCTTCCTAAAGAGTGCAAACCCTTTAACCAATGTGGCACCTGCACCACATTTGGGGTGTGCAACATTGTCAACAACTACACTCTGTGGAAGGTGGACGATTACGGAGCTGTCAGTGGGAGAGAGAAGATGATGGCAGAGATTTATGCTCGAGGCCCAATCAGGTTTGCATCAGATTATTCTACTTGTTGTTTTTAATTGGCCAGTTGTAATTTCACGCTCACCAAAGACTAACGGGGTGCAGAATCATACAGCAGACAGTCATGCTTACATGAACCCAAACACAGTTAGTAATTACAACCATAAGACATTTCTGACTCAGCAACATGACATTTTAAAAAAAGCAGTCTTATCCATATTTTGTGAACTGTCTTGTTCTATGTCGTGTAGGAACTCTTTAAGAAGATATTACTTTACTCTGCCATCCAGTGTCACGTTTTACCAGCTCAACAAATGTTATCGTAATTACCGTGAAGCACTGTGTTATCATAGACGTAGACGTATTTCTTCCACTGTAGCTTTTTAATTCAGTAATAAGCACAACCTTACCCAGAAAGATAAAGCAACTTGTGGCATTTCTTTTCTTTAGCTGTGGGATTATGGCCACAGACAAGCTGGATGCATACACAGGTGGACTCTACTCTGAATACCAGGACGAAGCTTTCATCAACCACATTGTGTCAGTGGCAGGATGGGGAGTAGAGGACGGCGTTGAATACTGGATTGTACGCAACTCCTGGGGAGAGCCTTGGGTGAGTTCTCAGCAGACAGAAAACATCACGTAGAGTTAGGAGCAATTCAAATAAAGTTGTTGCACAATCTTTTTTTGTTTTACTCAAAAATATTTCAAAGAAACATTCAATTCAATTTAAAATATTGTATTATTTTATTATTCCCTGAAGGGAAATTCAGTAAACAAACCCATAAATTTAAGCTTTTCTTTGATTTGTGACGTCAGATTTTAATAAGTAAAATGTTTAAGATTTTATTTCAGTTGAGCCAAACAATGTTTGACACTATGGCCTAAAGCAAGAAAGAAAAATGTATTTAAATCAGTTAATTTTGTATTAAATGAATTACTTATTCATTCCTTCCTTCTCCTCAGGGTGAGAAGGGCTGGCTCAGGATCGTTACAAGTGCATACAAGGGAGGAAGTGGCAGCAAGTACAACCTGGCAGTGGAGGAGGACTGCATGTACGGAGATCCAATTGTCCCTAAAGACTACCTTTAAATCAGCTCTTGGTCCTCTCACTGTTATCCCTCAAGTCTTCCTATCAGAGTGGAGGAATGCTTTTTATATCATAATGCTGAAAAAGGGAATTGTTTTGTTTTAATTGCCAAGGTGCGCTAGCTCAAGGTCACAGCTGTATGTATTGATGAAAATAATGACACATCAGGGAGGTCTGCAGACTGTTGGGAAATTTTAAAGAACACCAGTACAAGCAATTTCGGTGCTTAAGATAAATTCAACATTTAATTCAGCAGTTAAACAGATGTATTTGAGTTTTAACTTGTAGATGAAACCTACTCTTTCAAAGCATGCAGTGACAGTGTATGTTGTGTGGTGAATAATGATTATTATTGCACTACAGTGACAAGAGGAAAGGCTTTTAAATGTGCCTTATAAGTAATTTGCGTTGTTTTGATGACCAGTCTGCACCACAGATTTTATAAAATACTTGCTCTGTTCCAATAAAGCAACGCTATAATGAAGTACTTTAAATGTGTCTTTGGAGTATCAAATCAGGCAGGATTCACACATCGCATTAAAGCTCAACCAGGAGAAGGCCGAACATTTGGAGCTGTGAAAGACGCCAGAATGAACGAGTGATTTGACCAGCACAATCGGATCACAACTGGATCAGGATGTAACCCCTAACCCTTAAATTGTTTGAGAAGCAAAACGTGCTGTTCCCTCAAATGCTCCAAAATGGATGAAATTTGTTTTTTTTCCCCTCAAAACTACACACAATAACCCTGTAATAGCAACATGAATGGGTTGGTGTTTTTTTAGACTTTTGAAAATTTATTAAAAACAAAAAAAACTAAGAAATTACAAGTACATAAGTATTCACAGCATTTGCTCAATACTTGGCAGCAATTACAGCCTCAGGTCTTCTTGAATATGATGCCACCAGCTTGGCTCACCCATCTTTGAGCAGTTTCACACATTCCTCTAACACAGGGGTGTCAAACTGATCCTTGAAAGGGCCGGTGTGACTGCAGGTTTTTGTTCCAACCATGCAGCAGCACAGCTGACTTGTTTTATTCAATTAACTAAATTGTCTTCACTGAAGGTCTGAACCAGTTCAACTGATTGAAACATGGTTGGAACAAAAACCTGCAGCCACACCGGCCCCTTCACGGATCAGTTTGACACCTGTGCTAACCCTTTTTTCTGAAGAGTCCAATTCTCCATCTTCAATGAGGAAGGAAGGGAAAGATTTTGACTTTGAGACTTTTGAGATTTTTTATTTAACAGCATAAACCAATATAAAATATAAAAAAACAAATATACATGTGAAAGTTTTTTTCCTCAGCTCTGCTGCAACGTAATTCCATCAACTTTCAGGTACCTCTACAAAAAGCTTGTTTCAGTATCAAGAAGGGCCACTGTCCATCATCTCGGGGTCTTCCTTGTGTAGTCTCCCACAAAAACATTTTCAGTGTCATTCCCACGTCAGTTAATCATGATGAAATTTGACTTGCAATGAGCTGAAAAACAACCACATATTAGTGCTTCAAAAGAACAACAAACTGTTCCAACTTAACTGTGTTCATTTTTGGAACTTCCTTTTAAGTTTGACGTAAACATTTAATAACACAGCAAGGGTCAATTATAGAATACTGTAAAGTAGGCTGAAGGTTGGCACCTACCAATGAACTCAGCCACTGGGTCGTGTTCTCCCTCTGTCCGGATTGTTCCTGCGATGCTTTCGTTTTCCAGGATGGGCAAAAAGAGCTGAACAAAATCTGATGTGTATGGAGGCGCGATCACATCCAGAACCTTAAAGAGAAGCACTTGATGCTGAGCTTTGCTCTACGGGTGTCGCACTTATAAGCTTGCAGTAGATTCTGGTCACCCGCAGGCAGAAATAACTTCATAATCTGCACCTGCTAGCAAACGACTGCACATTTAAACATTTAATAGCTACAGAGCAACATTATGGTTCGTTTGCAGTCCAATATTCTTTAGCTGCTAAATCCTCTGGGTGACATAATTTTCCACCTTTTCTCTCTCACCACAGCTACGTGATGTTAAAAGCAGCTGATACCTCTGTGACAAAATATCGTATGAGGGAGATGTCCGTATTGAGTTTCTCCAGACACTTTCGAATGTAGCCAACAACGGGCAGAACGTAGCCACGACTCAGCAGATGAACCATTCGGTCCAGAAGAGTCTTCTTCAACTCCAACTACAATTGAAGCACATCCAATAATGCAATTAGCTAAGAATCACATGTACATGATGCAAAGGTAAATATGTTGGTAACACAGACACACACCTGCTCCATGACGTCCAGCTGCGAGTGCTCCGTCTCGAAGAGCTTGATGAGCAGTTGAAGGACCTGCGGATGCAGCAGCTGGTGGCACGTGCAGATCTGTGCAGGGGGAAATTGAATGTCTGAAATTCACCGCCATCTTCAGAAGGAATTATATCAACCTTTAATATTGTAATAATGTCACACCTCGTCCAGTAGGGCTAAATGGACAGGAGTATGATCTGTCTGGAGCTGGAAGTAGCGTGGCTCTGACACGGTCCAGTCTACCCACTTCAAAACTCCCATAGCAACCACTGGAAACCTGAACACATGAGCAGGAGGAGAGAGGTCAGACGGTTAATGGTTAATGGTTCAATGACTCTTAAGTTTAACTGCTAAATTCATACATGTTTTTAAGGTTTTACGTAATTCATTCTTCTACTGTAAGAAGCCCCCCCCCCCACAAAAAAAAAAAAGGAAGAGAATAAATAAATCAAAGCTTTGCTCATTCACTGACCGGATGCACTGATACAGAGTGCCGAGTTCAGCCACCAGTTCTGTAGCACCTTTGTTTTCATTGCAGCACAGGTTGTGCACAGTCTCTATAGCCTTAGAGGTTGATTTCAGCTCATCTTTGTTGATGTTGACCCGCTTGTTCTGGAATTAAATGAAAAGGAATGTACAACAACTTAGGAGACTGCAGTAAACATGTAACAAAATGTCATAAAGAAATCTATTTCTGTCAATTTACATGATGACTGAGTGGGCATTATATCATGCCTGAAACTAATAGACAACTTCCCCAAACTACTCTTCCTGCAAGTTACTTGATTCATCTGACACCAATAATATATTCACATTACTGTATTTGCATTTCCTACTTGAAACCTGCCAGCAACATCACTATGTTCTGTACCTTTTTCCACGTCTCAACCACACTGGCAGCATAGGCCAAGATATGGATGTACTTGTGCTTATGGTCCTGGTTGATCTTTGATCCAGGTTTAAAAAGCGACTGCATGAACAGGTCTAGAAAGGCAGGCACTCTGATCTAAAAACAAAGAAAAAAAAAAACATTTTACTACACTTTTGCTTCAATCATGTGAATACCAACTTAATGAAAGACGTTTGTTCCCACCAGCTCAACAGGGGGAGGGTCCATGCTGCTGAACATCTTGAAGAGAACTGTGATATCGGCAGGATTCAAAGCTCCTTTAGATAACATGGCACCAAGGGCCTGGCAGGCTCTAGGGTAGGCTGCCGCTGTACCGAGTGCGAGGGTTATCTGACTGGCATCATGACCTCTGTGACATAAAACACACTTACAAAATCAATGCTGAGACATTTGTTCACTCACTCTCACACAAACAAAATCTAGCCTCTTGATCTTCAATCATTAAAGAATAGGTGCCTCCATTTGATCCTGACTCAGATCAGGCAGCATGTTGTGTTCTTAAGTTCACTCCCATAAATTATGTAATTTTTGTCTCTGTAAACACATACAAACAACAACAGTCACTGTGTCAGAACATGACCCAGTTAAGCGAGTGCTTCTTGCTGAATTACAAGGAAACAATACCTCTCATGTGCAGACTTCTGCACCTCCTGGCCAATCCTGCGAACAGCTGAGCCGCCCTGTTCCTCTTGAGCGAGAATAGACATCATTGCCTGGGCAAAAAGGTACGTGTGCTCTCCATGGCACACCATTTTCTGCACGAGAGAGAAGAGCAAAGAACACAGCAAAGATTTCTAAGTGTGTTTTTAAACAGGACATGAAATGAAAATGTTAATGGTATTTAATTAATAATTAAAATGATTAACAAAGTAAAATACCAAATAACCAGCAAATATTATATGCGATTTGTTCTGTAATAACACTTAACACCGTATTGTCTGTGCAGCTGCAGCTTTAAGGCTAAGGAGAGGTCACCTAGATTAATTTGACCGCTACTGCCCAACTGCAAATGGTTAAGGAAGTGGAATGCATTTGTGAATGCCAACTGTGAATGTCTCCTTTCAATCAGGAAGAAAACTGACTACTTGTTTGTTCAAAATGTCAGCTGGCATTCTGGGTCAAAGATAAAACTGAATACAGAACCATGAGAGCAATAACAACACTCCAACATTTCCAAACAGACCTCTGTTCATAAAACAGCATCAACAAGATGAAGAACGCACTGATTAATTGGCTTTTGATTGGAATCTGGCAACTTTTCTCAGTAATTTCGTGATGACAATGCAGTTACCGGAAAGCATGTCTTCCCGACTTTCCTGTATTTTTACTTCAACAATAAAGGCCACTGGAGCCACAAAAATACATAAAAATAGTAATTTATAAAATGTGTAAAAAACAACAGAAACATCATGCTGCTGAACATGGACAAAACCACAAAGCTAACAAAAGGAAAGTTAAAAATACAGTATATCTTGAAAAAAATGGTACATTATCCACAGTCATACAGATGATGTACCAGTCCACTGTGGTAGAAGTGAGCAGGAGAGAACTAAGGAAAACTAAAGATGACATTACTCAAGTTCACATTAAGTTACTGTATATATGTGCATATATGCTTTCCAGATAGTGTGAAAACCATCTGCACACTACAGCAAAACAGAGCGGAAAAACGTCACTGCAAATAGAGAAGAGAAAGTCTCACAGCAAATTCTGGCAGCGTCTTTTCCAGGTTTTCTTCTCCTCCATCAAGCAATGTGGCTAAAGATGTCCTCAGCACCCTGGAAAAAACCTCCAGCTGCTGACATGCTGTAGACACACTGGTGATCTCTCCTTGGTAACCTGCATCTGAAATAAGCTGAAAAACAACAACAAAAAAAAAGAAAGAAGACAAAACTGAAAAGAGGCATCTGCAGTCTGCACTGCTAAAAAGTTAATTATAGTGTTTAAATGTTAATTATTTCCTTCCATTTTTATTTTTTCAAACAGGAAATTCTAAAACATTAAAACTAATTTCATTAATCCCTGTAGGGAAATTAGAATTCAAATTTTCAAGTTTTAAAATAAAATTACATTTACATATAAAAACAAATAAATAGAAATTAAAAGAGACATCAGAGACAATATTACAGTCAAGTTAATTGATGAATTAACAGATTTCACTTATCTGAAACTGTAAGTAAATGTCAGCATTAATCATTTAAGGATAAATTAAATAAAAAAATAATAATAAAAAAAAAAAATCTCCTTGGCAGGTCCATCTTGTTTGGGCAAGGCACTGCAATAATGTTTCTGATAACATACCTTTACAGTGAAATTTAACATCAAACAATCCGGGTGAGCCTCGGCCAGTTTGTAGAAGAGGTCCCTCCAGGTTGTGTGCGCTATCATCTGCTCGAGCCAAGCAGGAGTCTGCAAATACAGTGGACTGGATTGGTTTAGTTCACTTGCATGACATGTGGTGGTTAGAAATTAAGCCTGACATGCTCAAGGTTTGTTATCCCCAGGTTTTTTCATTGGGGGGGGGCGCTTTCCTATCTCTTGACTTCAATATAGGCCACTGGTGTCGCAAAAAAAGTGTCAGGTGTGCTGCTGAAATAACAAGCATCTCAGCACACCATCAAACTGGGGAAAAGAAATGTTTCCCTGTAGTTCTCTTTAACCACCTAAATGTTCTCAATTTATCAATCGATGTCCAATATTCATCTATAGTTATGTCTATTTGTATTTATCTATAGTTATATTATGTGGGAAATATACTTTACAGAAACAAATGTGTCATTATTCAGATGTCTCCAAAATGTGCATGATATGATCAATCGTCTGATTCTCAAAGCTGCTCAAAGGGAGGGAGACAGAAAGTAACTGGGGCATGTTGAAGTAAACCTGCTCTCTTGACCAGGTTTAGTTAACAGAATCAGTTACCGTGGTAACAGACTTCAACCATGAGTTATCTGGGTTTCTGAGATTGGCTCAGCTGAACCTTCTCTCTGGGGGTTAAGTAAACTCACTGTGTGAAATGGAAAACTCAGTATCCCTGAGTTCCAGTTCAACATTCAACCAGTCAGCAATCTTGGTAACTGTCAAATTGTGTAGTCAAAATGTGTGTTCAGATATCAGATCTTACCTCTCCTTCAACAGTGAAGATAGAATCTGCTTTTTGTGGATCAAAGTGCTTTATTAGGAGACTTTTAAGGTGATTTTCTACTCGCTCTTGGACCTGAGCAGGCTCTACACCTGCAGCCAAAACAAGGACATTACAGATTAATACATCACATATACGTAGCTGGATGACAAGAGAGCTTTCTGGAATAAAAATAATGAAATTTATAGTACGTTATTTACCCATTTGAATTAGCCACTCAGCCAGAAGATTAACAGTCTGAGCCACAGCAGAATAGTTTTCAGAGAGGAGCTGGATGACATGTTCTGGAGATCCACCTGCTTGGAAATACCTGCAACAACAAGTTGACTTTTAATCGCCAAATTATCATTCCAAACACTATTGTCTTGTGCTGACAAAGTTTCACAACCATTGTGTTCTCATCATGAGATTTTTTTGCATGTTCCACAAGGAAATGTGTTTTGAGACTGGAAGCCAGCTTACGTTTTCAGTGTGTTGAATATTGCAGGCTCCATGATGTAATCCCTGCTGGAGAATTTTTGCAGACAGTCCTCCTGAATTTTCCCGTCATTTTCTCCATCCCCATAACCATCCTCCTGAAAGCCACGACAATATGAATGTGTATCATATACATACATACATACATATATATATGTGTGTGGAAAGGTGATTCATTTTTTCTATAGAAATTCTCAGTGATGACATTGACTAATCAAAAACTTGCACTCATTTATTGGCAGACTCAATTTATTATTAGTTTTTAAATGCTCGTAAACAAATCCTCTACATGAGTTTTCATCATAACTTTTCAGCTTGCCACCTGATTTTATGCAGGCCAAGAAATTCTTTACTTCATGCTCTAGTGATGGAACGCTAGATTAGACTAGATTAGATTAAAAGCCACTAAAATGCAGGTGTAGACTCCATAATCGAATTTAAAATCAGCAGGGACATTTCTTTTCTTTTTTATGTTTTTAAGGAGTAGATACAATCTTAAAACCACACCCTCTGTGTAATATCTACACATAATAACTTTCACAATTGTTGGCACACCGAAATAAAAAGGTGACAACATGGAACTCTTTGGTAAAGCCTAAAATAGTAATTATAATGATGATGATAATAATAATAATAATGATTATAATAAAAATATGAGCCCACGTATGTTCTATGAAAGTTTGGCTGAACAGCATGCGTCCAATATCGTCTCTCTGACCAACACAGAAAGGAACTCAATTTTAGCCTTTAAGAGGTATAAGTGAACATTTTACGATATTTTCAAACTGGGTAATATTGTTTAAATCAACATTTACCTAAACGTGGTAACACAAAGAAAAAATATTCCGACTGGCATTTAAATGTGATAAATAAATGAAAAGGAGTCGTTCAGCAGCTGTTAGCCTGTAGCTGGCGGGTAGGCTAACGCTGCTGGAGCAGCAACAAGTCTCACCGTGGTACCGTCCGTTCCTTCCCAGTCTGCTGCACCGCTGTAATATTCCTCGTCCATCACGACGGGAAGAAAGGTCACGGAGAACCAGCGACCACAACAAAGGCTGCAAGTTTCAATCAATGTGAATACCTGGTTTACCTCTAGCTAGTGAGCTAACAACAACAGGAGGAAAATCGTACGCGTTGACGTAATACGCAAAACTAACCACGCCCCGATATGTTGCCAGATTGGGCGGTTTTCAACCTGCTTGCACACTTTATTGCTGTGGAGACAGAGCCTCTCAGATGAAGATGGGCAGAGGTTCATTTATCTGCAACAAACTACATCTAGAAATTGTGAGACCACTTCAGAAAAATGTTCCTCAGCTGGAACATTTCCAGAAATCACTTTCTGTGAACACAGTTTGCTGTGAAATCCACAAATGCAACCTGTATCTTGCAAGGATACAATCAAAAATCATCCACTCAGCAGAGAAGGTGATCGGTTGCAACCTGCCACCTCTCCAGGAGCTGAATATCTCCAGAACCCAGAGACATGCAGCCTAGATTGCAGCTGACCCCTCTCACCCTGGACACAGAATATTTCAGTCCCTCCCCTCTGGCACAGGGCTCCAGTCCATCAGGACCAGGACCTCACGCCACCAGAAGTTTCCTCCCTGCTGCAGTCAGTCTGATGAACAGTGGTTCAACTCCTCAAGTTGACACCCCCACCACCCCATAACTTATCTTATTTGTGCACATATGTAAATAGTCTAACTACCTCTTTTGACTTTTTGATTTTTTTTTTTAAACTTTGTGTTTCTTGCACTATACACTACAAAAAATGTCCTGGTCCTGTAAAGTATTTTTTTTTTCTTATGGTACCTGCCTGACAAAGTGTTTCTGATTCTGAGAAGAAGCCATATGTGAACACAAAAACTTTTGTCTTTGGACATAACCTCATCTAAAATGGTCAGACAAAATTGAAAACTGTTACATGGTCAGATGAATAAAAATTTTTAATTACTGGAAACCATGGGTGCCATGTCCTGCAGACTAAAGAGGAGAAGGACCATACACTTATCAGCATTCAGTTCAAAAGCCTGTATCTCTGCTGGTATGGGGGTGCATTAGTGCCTATGGTGTGAGCAGTTCACACATCTGGAAAGACACCATCAACGTTGAAGAGTACATATAAGTTTTAGAGCAACATCTTCTCCCATGCCACACATCATAAAGCAAAAAATAAATAAAAATAAAACAGCAATGTAGACCGAGGACTGTTGAGCAGTTAATCTGCATCATCCAGGAATGGGACAACATTCATCTCTGCACTTGCCAGATGTTTACAGACATTTTTTTTTGAAAGAAGAGGTGATGCTACACAATGATAAACATTGCCATGCCCTAACTTTTTTGAGATGTGTCACAGCCTTTAAAGTCAATACGTACTATTTTCCATGAAATGGTAAACTATCTTAATTTCAACACCTGATATGTTGATCATCTTCTAATGGGAATAAAGAAAATATGGGTTTATAAGATTTGCAAATCACAACATTTTCTATTTACACTTTACAGTGTCCCAACTTTTTGGGACTCGGTGTTGTTTACGAATATAATTTGTTCACACTACAGACAACACATTTATTGAATACACCTGAATTTTATTACACATTCAAACTGTTAATCCTATAGGTCATTAGGTAAACAAATTTCGACCTCTCATAGAAACGTAATATTCCCTCGACTGAAAAATATTGCTGCATCATCAAATCATGGAATGCAATTTTTCTTTTTTTAAAATACTTCTGCATTATGCTTATCAAATATGGTGTAACACGTTATAAGTTCAAGTTTTATTTAACTGTTTTTGATGTTTTTTTTGAAGCTGTAAATAAATTATTTTTTATATTAAATAATCATCTTCACGTAGTTTCCACATTGCCCCAGCCACTCATCGTCCTGTCTCAAGGCCAGATAAATGGGGAGAGTCGTATCAGGGAGGGCATCTGATGCAAAAATGAATTTAAAACAAAACAAAACAGAAAAAATATGAACAAGACAATAACTATAGGAATGTATTATGGATCAGTGAGCTCTGTTCTGAAAGGTGTG
>JBAMYA010111305.1:0-17500 GCA_037176975.1 Arrhamphus sclerolepis
TATTTTTGTAATTTTTATACATTCAAAACCCTCATTTGCTGTACGTGTGTGTGTGTGTGTGTATAGGCAATTAATTAGACATTTGTCGCTCAGACACGCAACCTTCTGCCTTTTGAACAGCGACCACTTTTAGCTTTAGCCTTTCTGCAAACCCAGCAGTGTTCTGAGTCTCGTTCATATGTGAAGTGTAGCGAAAACCCCCAAATAGATTTGCTCTGTTGCTGGTGTTGAGAAACAGATTGTGTCCACTGAGCCATGGTGGATCCTTACTGCGCAACTTCTGCTTTTAAAATAGACTTTGAGGCTCTCACTTTTGGGAACACACTGTCTGGACAATATGAACATACAAGGAAATTTCACCCTCTGTGATTAGATCTGAACAGGAATACTACAACATATACTATGTTAACCTCATAAATACTTTGCCTCAGGTCACATCTAAGATGGCAATTCATCATAATACTACTATAGATAAGTCAGAAAACCTCAAAAAAGCATAATATGGTCACTTTAACATAAAATAGAGGCAGCAAGATCTTATAAGTTTTCATTTTTAGTCAGTTCTATATCATGTCAAGTTTTAGAGGCAAAATTAAGAAATTCTAACATTTTATCCAACTCTTCAAACACTTAAGTCAGTCCATCTAAGTAAAAAGGAAACAAACTAACTGGACGTTTGTCCAGTCTATACACATGGTGGCTGAGAGAGATCAATGCACTGCAGGTAAAGCATGCAAGTAGATGGCTGTGCTGTTGAAAAGAAGTTTCCAAAGTCTTTAAAAAGTTAGCAGATCAGAAACTGTTCTTAATTGTTTTGTAAGTTTGTTATGACAGTTACGTCAGTGGTGTGTGTATTGCAGAGATATGCTGAATTTCCTGATGGTTCATACAGGAAGTACAACTGATCTTAATTCTTACTAAATTAGCAGATGATGCGGTGCTTCATCTTATAGCTTGATGTGCTGATACTTGAAGTGTCATACATGCTTTTGATGATTCTGACCACTAAAAAAAATGCTTCTTGTAATTTCAGACTTTTTTTATTTTAAAAAAAGCAAATAGCTTTAATTGATGATGCATATAGTTTCTTTTCACAGCCTCTTCATTGTCAAGTTTCTATTTGTGCATCCCATGATTTGCCAAAAGTTCAATACATAGCTTTATTATTGTTTATTTCACTGTGGCATGATTTTTTTTTAAAATAAAATCACTTAGGTTGCTATAATTAGTGTATTTACTCATTTAGGTTTTTTTTTCATGAACTGACCAAAAAAAAAAAATGCTGCAAACAATCTGCTATCTCAGATTCTGGCCATGTTCAGCTTTTCTGTCATTAATATTCATCAGTTTGAGGACATCTGTCCTCTGCAGCTGCAAGAATCTATAAAATTACCAGCTTGTGCTTTTGATAGGGATCAAAGAAGCTCATTATTTGCTAAATTTAAATCTTTTCACTATGAGAGTTTTCATTTGACTTTTGTTAAGTAGTTTGACATGGCCATAACTGAGACCCCGAACCACTGGCAGTGTCTCGAGAGTCCTGAGGACGACTTACTGTGCCGGCTGAGAGGATGGAGGGGTATTTTGAGGCCGTTTTACGCATTGATTTGGTTGTGCGTCTCCACTTGGAGTTGTGGTGGAGCTCTGTCCTGGTCTCCTCTTCAACAGCTGCCAGGTCTCCAAAAGCCTGATGAACCACAGACTTTTGCAGATGGTGTCTGTGGGAAAATGATCCTTTCAGTATTCATGTCAGAAATGTTTAGGCTCCTTTATACTTCATACACATTTAATGCTGGGAAAGTGTCTGAATTTACTTACTGTTTTGTTTTTGCCATCTTGTGAAAAAAAAAAGTGCAATCACACAACAAGTGCAGAGAAATGAGTTGTTGAGCGTTAAACCACTTGAGAAGATTAACTCATGAGGAACAGGGCTTCAGTTCTAAAAATGTTTCCTTTTTCTTGATCTTTATGTGATTTATTCACAGTAATGGTTCATATATAAACATTTATTTGAATTTCATTTGAATTAAAAAATCTAGCTAAAGAGACCCCCCATCCTGAAGATGACTAAAATAAATAAATAAATAAATAAAATAAATCTATTATTCTGCCTTTGAGTGTGTGAAGTCATTACCTACTCAGTAATTCCAGTATGACATAACTCTGTCACTTTGGCCCAGTTATGAACATTCTGTCTCGAGTGCTCAGATCCTGTCTGCTGCAAGTGGACGGCTCTAAGCACATTTGTTCACACCTGGCATTAACATGCAACTCAAAGGACAACTTGCGATCGGATCTCACTCGTCTCCCTCAACACAGAAGAAGAAAAACAGCTTTTCCTATCTGCTGGAAATTAAAAGTAGAAGAACTTAAGAGGCAAAGTAACAGCGATGATTAATGTGCCCGTGTTATCGTTCCACTTTGATATGACACGGTTGTCACTTGAATGAGTACTCCCTTCTGCCAGGAGAGAGGATGTTAACTATGTAGACAGTCCTTCAATGTGGCCCAGGATGTATTTTACACTTAAGGACATCCACACACAGTTTAATTTTACTGCCCCAAAAGGGAAACTTGTCTTGCAGTCAGGTACACATAAGTAGCATACAGATACAAAGACGCAAGATGGGAAAAAAAAGACACAAACTAATAGACATTAGACAGTTTTCTAGATGTATAACTGTCTATGCTTCTGATAAATGATCATCAAAAACATCTGTTTGCAATAAAGCACAATTGGGATCAATGGATTGAGGTAGAAAGAGTTTTTGGGGACCACCAAGAATTCCTGGCCCCTGGTGCTGACTGGCTAATGGATCAGTGCTCCTGGATCTATGTGCTGAACTGGGTCCAGTGTTAAACAGACCGACCCACCAGAACCTCGCCATCCTGGAGTTGATTGCTCTCAGGTTTCAGCCAACCGGCTCTTTCCAGCTGGAATTAACCAACAGGTTTGATACAATTAACAACAAAAATGTTAAGTTGAAGGACATTTACAACATGACCAGCCGGTACATCCAGTTTCTTTACAGTGTGGGAGAACAACAACATTAAAAGACAATTTACAGCAATGGTCAGTTTCAGAAATGTAACTGGTGCAAGTATAGTCATGTTGCTACAGGTTTCTGGGGTAAAGATGAATTTGACTTTTTTAACTGTAAAAATGTGCAAGTGATCAATGTACAAGTTATTTGTGACTCCGACATGGTTCTGACTAATTTAGCAGCAGGAGGCCTGACAGACAGGCGCTGACCTGATGTCTGGCGGCAGCTGATTTATATGCAGAAAGCATTCAGGAGCTTCTTTGCAATGACCATTTGTGGTTGATTGTGTGTGTTGAGGGTGGAATATGCAGCAAAACCACCTGCACAAACTTGTAAGTGGCCTGTGATTTATAAAGGCAAACTTGCAAGGGCACATATGCACGGTTTTATAAATCAGAACATTTTTTGGAGCACGCCGTTTTCGGCTTTTGGGCACAGGCAAACTTTTAGGAAGGATTTTACGCTCAGTTTTAAGAATGAGCACCCCGGGCTGCCTTGGTAGGTAGCAACGGAGACACAACAGGTGCAAAACGAGCGCTGTGTGAACTGGCAATGTGGAAATAATAAACTGAGGCACGAGAATGACTGTAAACTCTGCGCAGAGGATCAGTTCAGTCCGTCAGAGAGACAGAGGCCAGCTGAACTAGTCATATTATAAACCAGCTACTCATCAAATCCTGCTGTCGTGCTTTGCAACCTGGAGGAGTGTCTTCCTCCCTCCCCCAGATGCTGCAGCGATGGACGACAGCGAGGACTGTAATGGAGCGTGTATCTACGAACAACCCAATAGAAGCTTTTCTTTGATTTATTTATTTATTTTTACTCATGAGTAAAAAAAAGAAAGAGAGGAGTGATTAACCACTTCTTCTAAAAGCAGCTGTTGTGGACAGATGTATATGAAGGGGGGCTTGTACTGCTGTCTGGAAGTATTTCTGAGAGAGCAAACATGTCATTAAGGCATTTGCAAATCGTTAAAAATGTAAAATTTTGACTCCTAATGCAGTTGTTTGAATTCGTTGTTTGAATATCACCCGATTGTCCCCTGGATCCAGTCATTTGGCTAGCAGCTAGAGATCTTCATGTAATCCAGAAGAGCTGTCAAAACATCTTTCATAGTATCAGACAGCCAATATTTTACTATCTGTCATTATAATTGAGTGCATTGATTGGTGGACTGCACCTGTGGCCATTTCCTGTGAGGCTGTGATAAGGGCTGGTGTTGTGCCCGCGGTTGAGAAAGTCACCTCTGCCTTATCTGTCACTGCCGAGCTGTGACCAAGAAGTCGGCAGACGCCTCGGGCAGATAAGATAAAGTGAGGGAGGAGGAGGAGAGGAGAGGAGTTACCCCTACCTGTCCTCTGGGGAGGATTGGTAGAAGGAGGTGTCCAACTCTGACGACCGATAGCGTCGCCTCCTACGAGAGTGAGTCCGTGAACTGGAGGGAAGCAGAGGAGAAAAAAGACAGAAGTGGATGAGGAGCTGAGAGGTTATGATCACAGGACCGGCAGAAATAGCTCAACAGAAACTAAAAGTCTTCATTCTGCTCCGTGCCGTTTTAGACCAACATAATTTGTGGGGACATGACAAAACAGCGGCATGATAACTCCTTCGGGGGAACTCAGAGCGCCTCTGAGGTCAAAGATGCAGCCGTAATCTGTCGTAAACCTCAAACGCTGCATTTATTGGCAAAATGCTAGCCATGTGTAAAATAAAGAATGGCCATTGTTACATTTTCATTTCACTTCCCATAAATAACAAATAATCAACAGAGTATACAAGCGGCTGAAATGAATTTCCTCTGTAGGTTTCTGGACTTAGAGGCAGGGTGAGAAGTTCAGTCATCCGGGAGAGACTCAGAGCAGAGTCGAGAAAAGCCAGTTCAGGTGGTTCTGGCATCTGGTCAGGACGCCTCCCTGGGGAGGTGTTTCAGACATGTCCAACTGGGAGAAGACCACAGGACAGGCCCAGGATTGGATCTCTCAGCTGGCCTGGGAAGCTGGAGGAGGTGACTGGGGAGAGGGAGGTCTGGGCCCTCTCTGCTAAAGCTGCTGCCCCCGAGACCCAAATCCAGATAAGGGGAAGTTAATGGACGGATGGACAGACATAATCAACACCATATTTGCTAAAACAAAAATGAAATTGACAAATAACCAGCTGTAAACAATCATTGTAGCTGTTCAGCTCCATTCACTCCAAGCTGGACCATCTAGCAAACACCTCCTGAGTGACTTTACGGTTTTGTTTTGGTAAAAACATCCTCTGGTACTTGGCTGTAGGTCACTTCCTTGCAACATCTTCAAAGTTGCCATTTGGTTTGTGGGAGTCAATGGTTCAGAACATTTACAATTGCCTTCTGGTAGAACTGAACTTGACTGTTTACAAGCAGCGATAAGCTGAATTACAACTCGCTGCAAGCTTGTAGGATGAAACTGCAGCCCGTCAGTCTTCCTCTCTGCTAAAAAATGAATAATCAAAAATAAAAATGGTACGTTCTGGCCTTACACAATGACATTTTTACTTTGATTGACTCTTTTGTCTTTGGCAGTGAGCGTCCTGATAAGCTTGGAGGGGCTCACCGCTGAAGAAGGAAATGGTGGAGACAAATGTTCTACATGATTCTGATGCAACAATCACAGACTGACCTTTTCTTGTGCTTGCGTTCATCCTTCCTCTTATGTTTCAAACTTGAAGAGCTGGAGGGATGAAAGAGAGCAGGATCATGAGCTGGGGGTTGAGGGGGGTGTTAATACCCACAAATCCTGCACAGACAGCCTGCCTTCTGACTGATACAGGGAGAGACTCGGCCTTTAAGGTGGAAATCCAATAATCTTACAGTAAGCAAGCGCCAAGTGTTACACCACATTTACAGCACCAACGTAAGACAACTTTTTGTCTCTTAAATTTAACCTTTAGAAATGAGTGACTGTGAGGGCATGCCGAGAACATGTACATAGAAAAAAAAGGTATATACCTGTGTTTTGACTTCTTGGAGGTATATCTGGAAAGTTGAAAAAGATGATTTTAGTCAGCTAGAAATGAATGTCATGTTTCCATCATTGTGGTATTGCATGAGCGCTACCTATGCCGCTTGCTTTTCTTAGAGCTCTTCTTCTTCTTCTTTTTCTTCTTCCTCGGTGGCGACAGGCTGTGGGAAGGAGACCTGAAGTGGGAAAATAAACCACAAACATGAATTCCAACCGTTCTCCCGCCTCTCATCTTATGCACGTCGGGAAGTAGGATACGAAGTGTCAAAGGATGCATCTCGCAGCGGGACTCACCTTCTTCTTTTCCTCTTTCGCTCAGACTTTCTCTTCTTCTTCTTTCCCTTGGGCCGAGGAGAGATGACCTCATCAAAGGAGGTTCTGGAAGCAGAGGCAGGACAGATGTGGAGTCATACACGCTGATCAAAGACGCAACTGCTGCCTTTTGTGTTAAAGAGTCCAGATAACTGAACTCAAAAAGAGTCGACTCATTCAAGCTGCTGTGAATCTTCTGTTCCGACACTCGACGTGAACACAAGAGCAACATGTGTTGACTCGTGTTGAGTATGATGATGGACTAGACCAGTGTTTTTCAACCCTGGTCCTCAGGGCACACTGTCCTACATGTTTTAGATGTTTCCCTGCTCAAACACACCTGGCTCTAATTAGTGGGCCATTGACAGACTTGTGTAGACCTTGAAGACAAGCTGATGGTCCTCCAATCAACTGACTGAGCAGGGAAACATGTAAAACATTCAGGACAGCGTTCCTTGAGGACCAGGGTTGAAGAACACTGGACTTGATCGATCCATCCTTTTTCTAATCATCTGGAGTTATGATGTATGCAGACTAAGCCCGAATGTAAGGAAATTAGTGTTTGATTGATTGTTTCTTTGTTGTAGCAACACATATTCGGCTGCAGTGCTTGTTTATTTCCATATAAATGTTGCCACTTTCCAGCCGTTTTAAGCTAACGAATGAACAGATGATGCCTTCTGGATGGAAGGTGAGGCATCTTCAAGAACCAAGAAAAAGAAATCCAGTTGCCTTTGATTCAAGCCTTTGACTATTACTGATGGATGGATGGATGGATGGATGGATGCAGATACACAGAAAGCTCTGATTTCTGTCTGCTGGTATTTCAAACCCTTGTTAAATGTTACATAAACTCTGTGCATGAGTGCACATTTCTGCTTGCAAAGGTCCTAAAAGAAGGCATGCAGCACGGTGCTAATTATCACAGATTAAGTCAAACACATCTGACACCTTAAAATAATCAGAATAATGAAGCAGTGCTGCGAGCACCCACAGGGATGTATAATCAGCCACTTCAGTGTTAAATTTAAAATGTGAAAACTTATCCAGGAACACATTATTCATCTCTTTGTTTATCGTAAATCATAAAAATGTTTTCTGTGTATTCGACAATTGTACGATAATGCCATGATGCCATGGCCAATAATGCCATGCTACAACACCATCACTGTTTATATGCCTTGTAAATGAAGAGACGGCTTCTTCTATTCTTTACCACCCCCCTTTTTGTGATAAAGCTTTTTTATTGCATAATATTTGCAGACAATAGCCTCGGCAGAATGGGTGGGGTAAAATAATCCACATGACTCATCCGGATTGCATCTCAAAACAATCAAAAGTAAGATTATCAGTGAGCCAAATGTCCCTCATGAGCTGATCCCATCACAACAGGATGATAAAATCCAGTCCAGACCAGTATAGAGCACGAACAGACCAGTAAGCTTTGCTGAAGTCAAGATTTTCTTTTTTGTTTGCATTGCAAATGTAAATGTTTGTTTATTGATTGTATTCATGCACTATTTAATAATAATTTAATAATGCATTGCTTTCAGTCCTCCACCTTCATCACACACTTGCAGGGTAGATTATTTATATGGGTTCAAACATTACAGTTTTTGACCTTTAAAAGGCCTAACCTGCCGATTCTGATTTTTCTTATGTAGTAACTGACACTGTCAGGTGTTATAATATAGGCTTAGGGGTTAATATATATAAAGCTTCAGTGTTCCAATCGTGTTTTATTGAAAAACATTGAACAATACCCACAAAACCATGAAAACCTGTTTTAAGCACACATGCGGTCGTTCTCTCAGATATAAATGAAAAGTTTGGAGCATTGCTGTCCAACATCGCCTTAAACTCTGCTGATAAATTGGCAGCATTTCTTTACAGTGTAAAAGTACTTGATGACGTGTGAATTGTTCGTTTATCCACTGAGCGTCGTTGCATCAGCTTCTAGCAGGCTGCAGGTGTGTCTCCATTCTTGGTTGAACAACTCCAGTAATCCAACGTCTGAGAACTTTAGTCTGACTCGGCACATTACATCGAGAGCTCAAGTGCTGCGTCAGGTTTCTGATACCTTGGTCCTCAACGACTGAAAGTGGCTGGTGGTCCAATGCCATGAACTCTTTTCACGGCTCATAAGAGCTGACGGGGGGCCACTGACTGGCTCTTTGCTTCTGCTAGTTTTAGCCTTAGCTTTAGCTTTAGCTTTAGCGTGGTGGTTTTTTTAAATGGTGAATGTTTTTTTGTATTGAAGGTTTAGTTCACGGTTCCAAAGCCATTTATTTTGGCCTTACATGAATTACAAGTTGTGATCCTTTGCTCTTTTTCTTTACTGCCGGACGTGACGACATGGCCGCTCGGCCATGCTCCGGTGACTGTTGCTAACCGCGCACGTGCAGACGTGTCCTGGTGGGGCGGGTCTGATTTTGAGACCTTTGTGGACATAGATAAGATTGGTGGATAAAATCGGTTTCACATGTAAGTATGGGCCGATCGCTGATCACGATCACTAAAAATTAAGGAAATTGGGGCCGATCTATTGATTGGTGCACCCCAATTATCTCGTGTTAAAAAAATCTAGAAAAAGAACTAATTAATTTAAATTTATCAACAGCTTTGCTCCACAGTGTCACTCTAAAGAGAGAAAGACATTTCACATTTATCCTAAATTTACACGATTCAAACACATACAGCCCTCCTAATTTATAATGTCCATAAAGAAGTTAAATTAAGAATACTGGGAGCACGGCTCTTATTTACAACATGAAATGGAATCTCCAATGTTTTTAAGCATACAGTGTCCATGAATGTTAAAATGTTAGAATCTATAAAGAATTGATTAGAGGCCGTCCGCATCAGGCTTCATCTTCTTATTCTTATCACGCTTTTGTTGAAGTTTATTTATTTGATGTGTATGTTTTACACGTATGTTCCCCTAATTCCAACACAGTGTGACACGTAAGGCGGAACAAGTGCAGAATATAATCTCTTATTCAGTAAAGCAACTTTCTTTGTGAAGAACAGAAAGTGATTTGGATCATTTTCGTTTGATGTATTTTATATGTGGCTTCCAACTCTTTTCACGATCCGTTACCACTCAAACCAAAACCTGGGTTTCATTTACTTTTTCAATATCAACACTTTAAATCATTCAGTGGAGGAGATTTTAAGACTTCTTCAGAAGCAGCCCCTGCTCCTTCAATCGCTCTCACTCTGTTAACAAGATATTTATACTGCAAAATTATTTTTTTACCCTTCATTTAACAGGACTAATGCACTTTAGAGTTTTGTTGCAGACATAGTCGGAAGCTAATTTTATATCTGGATTCCATGAGCAAAGACAATCAGATGTGCACACGGCAGAGTAGTAAAAGGTAACAGTCGGTTGTGCTCAATTAAAAATTTACACTTCCCACATAAAAAGCATGTTTCATTCTGGCTCCCTGTGAATCTCTGCTCTGCGAGGGTGCCACTAGCAGATGCATGAGATTCTAATATATTTTCATCCCTGAGAATTTCATGCAACACACACTTTCATGTGCATGGACACGCATTTCCATCCGTGCAGAAAATGTTCTTATTATCCATCCTTTACTTCTCCTGCTTCACTTTGGGTGCGACTTCATCATCACACGGAAAAAATAAAATTGTCAGATTCCATCTGGCGAGCAGACTGATTACTGTCCAGAGGTCTGCTTCTTCATCTCTCTGAAAATGACTAATCCGGCAGAGAGCACCGAGGCTTTCAAAGCGCCACGGGCTCACGGAGTGGGCCTTTCAAGTACAGAACCAAAGGAAGAAAAAAAAAAAAAGAAAAATGTTTGAGTGAGCATGCTGAGTGATAGACAGGAAAAAAGATGGAAACATCACAATGGGCTTGATGGAACTCGCAGCGATTTTATCTGGTTCAGTTCTTTCTGCAGCAGGCAGCACCTCCAGGTACAAAGCCAGTGTCGATTAGCTAAGTAGAAACAATCATTGAAATCAAAAGTCAAATCTACTCTGTGCAAAGTGTGCAGAGGTAAAAAAATAAATAAAAGTGGTGTACATTACAGAGAGGTTCGTGAAGTTTTTCCTCATTAATAAAGCTTCCAAGCTTTCATCACTTCCAGCGATGTGGCACGACGTCACCTGCCTGAAGCATGTTAATAAATCCTACAAACTGCTAATTGCCACCTCATGTGTAGGCGAAGGAAATGGTTTAACTGGATTGTGAATGAATGTAACTATCTGAAAAGCGCTTACGCATACTACTAAAAAGAGAAATAAATTGATGCAAATAGTAACTGTTGCTGTATGTCTGTGAAATTGTGCCCACACTAATAATCCTGTTCACCTCTTCATAGCAGTTAAATGCACTTTGGTTTCGTTTCAAATCAGCCTTAAACAATCACCTGCAAATCAATAATCTGTCCAAAATCATTTTTACCTGACAAATAAAATTCCAAACCGTCCTATCAGGTGTGAATCTGCACAGTCTTTCAACGCTGCAGGAATACATGGATATGTTTTGAATAAATATAAATGCAGAACTGATAATGTAAATTAATTCTCTTTTACAGTATTATTCACCGTAAGCGAGATAATTTCCATTCTTATTCCTCTTCATTTGGCGGGATCCTAGCATCGACATGTGACACTGATAAATGGGAAATGTACTTTTAGGGTGAGTTCACTTTACGTAATTCATGACATGTAAGGGGCTACATCCGGTTTGCTAAACTCACACCGCTGCAGAAATGTGCATACATGTGTGCATATGCTGACTGTCCGGGTAAGAGCCTCCCCACTGAACAATTACTGCATGGATGATCATGTTTCAGCTTCAGTAAGTCACATAATCCTGTCTGATGCAATAAACAGCTTCTCATTTCTTAACCATGTCAGAAGACACATCCTGTGGTCGTGGAAAAGATGTTAATCAAATTATTGGCATTCATTAAGCAGAGAACACATCCAAGGAGATTGCTGAAACTACCAAAACTGGGTTAAGAACTGTTCAAGGCATTTTTAAAAACTGAAAGGACAGTAGGGAACCATCATGACCACCAAGCGGTCTCTGGTCGGCTGCTCTGTGTGAGCCATCTTCATCCCTGTACCCTGAACCAGGCCAACCTGGAAGGGCCCGGGTCTGCAGGTTCCTCCATACGGATGATTGACAACACATAATATATATTGGCTGCAATAATGCACAAGCACAAGTGAGACTGAAGGTCAGTGGGGCAAACGAGCATCAATTTAAAACGAGTGTAAACATGATTTTGCACAGAATTGGCCTGGTCAGAGATGGAGACCGCGAGAGGCTGAAGCAGACACAGAAAGAACCGAAGGTCCGTCTGCAGGAGGCCAAGGAGTCCCACAGCAGAAAGGTGGAGCAGATATTTCAACGAAACAACATGAGAGAAGTCTGGGAAGGGATGAAGACCACCACAGGCTGCAAGAAGAGCCTCAGCACAGCAGAGGGGGACACAGAGCAAACCTGTTCAACCACTTCTTCAACAGGTTTGACTGCAAGGCTCATGTGTCTCTGAACCACCCTGCTACCCCACCAACCTCCTCAACACCCATCGCCAGCAACCAGGGGAAGAAAGGAAAAACAATAGCACCCCTCCCCCACCCACCCCACCGTCATCAGACAAGAGGTTAGCAGGGAGCCGAGGCGGCTCCGCCCCAGTAAAGCTACCACACCAGTCAGGACCCCAGATCCAGGCTGGGAAAAGAAGCCCCTGAAACGGTGCAGCACATCACAGCGGGGTGCAAGATGCTGGCAGACCGACCAGGTCTGGCATGACCAGGTAGCTGGTCATGCCAGAAACATGCATAGAAACATGGACTGGAGGTCCCAGGGTCCAGATGGAAGATCCTGCAGAACTCTCAAGCTCCCAGACCTCTGGTAGAGGACCCAAGCTTGAAGGAAACACCATCCAGGTAGGCGAGAGAAGAGTTTATTCTCTTCTGTCAAAGGTGTTCGTATAGAAACCAAAACCAGTCCTCCCATGTGACAAATCCCAGCTTGTCTTGTGTATAATTGTGAATAAATATTCGGGTTGTGATTGATTTAATGATAACCCAGCAGTGTGTTTTTATTAAAGCAGCTGATCTTTTTCCATCCCATGACTTGATACAAATGCTTATTTTGTTCAAACAACAAATACAAAATCTTCTATAATGAAATTAAAATGTAACGTAACAGTTTCCCAGCTGATTATCATTCTTGCCGTGGCTGTGGCCAGAACAGAACACGCCTTCAAATATTAGTTGTGTAACACAGATTGTGAGTCCCTTTCATGTTCACTGCAGGGTAATTGCTGCCATTTATATGTTAAATTCAAAGAAGAGGACCTCCGTGTTACAAGCAAAAGGTCATGTAGACGTGCGAGCGTGATCAGGACTGATGCAGACTGGGACTCGCTGCGCTTCTTGATATATGCAAGCGTAGCGCTCTGGAGACTGCCTGATTGGCCCGATCCAGACGAGTGTCCCGCCGTAATAAATGGTCCCTGCTTGGTGCAGTTTGGGAGCATTAAGAACTGAAATATATTAGGGCTGATTAGACAGACCAGCCCAAGCACCCTCTCCTGATAATGAGACCGCTTTGTCACTCATTAGTACCTTCACGACTGTGGCCTTGCAGGGAGAGAATTTGCATTTCCTCTTGCCAGCAGAAATGGTTTCTTTTGATGATGTGGTGGGAATTAAAGGGGAAATGAGGGAGCAGTCAATTTCCAGCCACACTAGGACCTGTGATTTAATGAAACAATGAGGAGTAAAAACAGGATCCGGGGACATCTGATGAGAATAGACCCAAAAGAAACGCGCTAAATTCAGACTATCAGTATCTCCTTGAAGAATGTGCTGGTTTGTCAATGAACCGGACGACGTTTTTGAGATGTCTCTATATAAAACCATCAGTTACTTGGTGCCAGGCACTAAATGCTGCTCACAGAGTCCCCACGTGTCAATGCTAATCAAATAATTCAACATAAATGAACTATTTTGGAAACAGCCATTTTTGCTAATTTGGCAACAGCTTCCTTTAAAAATTCCCTCATTTAAAGCCCCACGTGCATCTATGAGGACTCTGCAGTTAGCGTTGGTGGTTTTGTTTGATTTCTCTGCTGTAGGTTGCTGCTGCTGCCAATTAGCAAGACAAGATAACAGCTCTCTAAATATATATATATATAAATGGGAGAGTAAATACAAACACAAGCATTTCCATTTCTTTCTTAGTTTAATATTTAATTTTACATTTTCAGGATATAAATATAAATTATATTAAGATGTTAGATAAGAGAATGCTATAGGCTACACACTCCTATGGTTCTCTGGGACTAGGAGCTAATAATGTATGAATATATACCTTAAATCTGTTGCCATTTTCATCGTCGCCATCCATCAAGAATAAGTTCTATAGTTGCTGAATTTTCATTCATATTTCATCTACAAAGCATTAAAATGGTGAAACACTTCAGCATAACCTTTCATAAGTAAATCTTGATGTGCGATTGGAGACTGCGTCATGCAGAAAGTAGAAGACTGCAATGCAGCTCAGTTCAGGACACTTGGCTCCGGTTTGCAAAGTTGCAAGTGATCCAGCTGCAGGACTTGTGGAACATGTCCTTTAGAGAGACGAGACCAGTGGTGGCCAGTAGCCTTCCTCACAGGGTCACATTTCCACCTCTAAAGCAGGTCAAAGGAACACACGTATCAGACAAGTTTATTCAAAACATTATTTTTTTTAAGTTTCTCACCATATGACCAGTTCCATGCAGTCACTTTTTTCTCGTTTTGTTAAATGACTGTTCATTTATACAAGATGTTCATTTTACATCAATTAAAAGTTTACGATAAAATTAGTCGTCTGAAAACTCTTTCAACGCACCAACACTCACTTGACTTATGAAACATGTTGTCAGAGAATAAATGTTTATGGAAAATAGTGAATAAAGCCGCAACATTCTGTGTCAGCTTCTTTCTTTTATGACCCATTTCTGAGAGCTGTCTTCATGTAGACGACAAGTTAAATAAATTTTCAACCACTAAAATGTTGTTGCCCTTGTACAGACAAAACCAAAGAAGAAACATCTCATGGCTACTGTCAAGCACGGTGGTGGAGGAATGATGATCTGGGATTATTTTCCAGCAGCAGGACTGGGAAACTGTGGAGTCACTGAGTAAATCATGAGCTTGTGTCTCCCAGAGTGAAGTCAAATGTCAGGGAACGAAAAACTGGGTCGTGCAACAGGACACCAGTGAATCTGCAGCAGAATAGCAGGAAAAAAGAAAGAGAAAGGTCTTTATCATCCTACAATAGAGGAAATAGTTAAAGTCCAGAGCAGGGAAATTCACTCTTTAAAGCTCGAGAGAGAAAGAGATAATTAAATGTGATTTAAGTTCTGAATTTTTCTGACATCTTTATAAACTGGAAATATAAAGAGAGGTTCACTTTTTGAGAGTGAACATTTTTTCGTTATTTACGGCACCGACTTGGTATGGAAAGGTAGAAGAGAGCCCGTATAAAGTCGTCTGCCTCGACAGTTCGAAGCTCAACAGCATCATCATATATTTAAATGAACGCTTAAACTGGAATTAAAATAAAAAAAAAATCAGAGTTTTTGCATACTTTTGAGTACAGGGATGAATGAACATCAAGAAACAGCCCCAAAGATCAGAGAGAGAAAGTTTTTATTGCCATGAAGGAGCTCTACAGATGCAGAAGTACGAAGGTCAGGAGGAGTAGGTAGATTCAGAAATACAGTATAACCAGCAAGTTTTCAGAAGCAAATAACTTAATAATATAAACTTACTTAAAGCCAAACAAACAAAAGGAAATTGCTCTGTTTTGTTTTGTTTTTTTCCCCACAAAAGCAGCTTTGGAACAGAATTATGTTGCTATTTTGACCTAATCTGAGCTGTGGGACCTCAAACCCTGTTTGGCTGTTATTTATGTTATTTTATTATTTGTGTTTTACGTAGATGCTTCTGTGGTTAGTAGGTTGGACAAAATGACCCATCGTTTCACAAAATAACCTGCTTTTGTCAGGTGGAGGATGCTAGTTTCAAACCAAGCAAGAGCAGCATCAAGAGTAAAGGTTCAGGACTGAGACATGGCAGCAGTTGGACCAAGAGACGGGAAACGGAGACGGAGGAGGCAGAGCTGAAGATGTTAAGATGTTCTTTAAGCTGGAGAAGATGGATCGCATAAAAAATGAATACACCAGAGGAACGGCAAGGGTTGGACTTCTGATGAAGAGGAAGAGGAGGATGCAGACGATGAAAAAAAAAGAAATCCCAAATTTCACCTAATTAAAGTCAGAAACAAACTTCTAATGATTTTATAATGAGCTCCGAGGCTCCATTTTTCTGGTTCGTTTAGTTGTTTCGTTTAGTTGTTTCCTGATGTTCCCTCTGAGTGCAGCATGCAGACCATCTGAGAGGTCACTAGCCACACCATCACCACGGTTACTCTTAAAGGGACGGTGACTCTTTACTGTCCCAAGAAGCTACGTTGTCAGATTTCCTGCTAGTTCCTGGAATCGGTCATAAAAAAGACAAAAAAAAAAAAAGAAAAAAAACAAGATAAAAAAAAATCACAAAATTTGCAACCTTTATTATAAAATTGGGGATTTTTGTACTAAAATTACAATTTCTATCATATAATCATATATTTTGAACAATTTTTTTGTAAAAAAGAAAATTTTGTCATAAAATAACGGATTTTGCAAAACCTTTACCATAGAATTAAGACTTTTGTACTGAAATCCTAAATTATTATTATTATTTTCTTTTACTTTTTTGTAAAACAAAACAATTTCAAATTTTGAAAGCTTTCTTTAACAAACAAGACCTTTTATTGTACAATAACAAAATCTCACACAATTGTGACCTTTTAACTCAAAATCATGCAAATATCAAATTTTTGCAACATTTTGACAGAAATTCCCAAAGCCACAAATTTGCAAATTTGGTATAATTTAAAGTTTTTGTCCTAAAATCATAATTTTATGTTACAAAAAGTTATTTTTTACAAAACCCATGATTTAGGACAAAAAATAACTAAATTTTTGTTTTCAAATCTTATGTAAACATTTGTTAACATCATGACTTTTAGCATAAACCAGCTGCTTTCCTCAGCTGCTTTTCCATGTTTTCAGATTTGTCCCGCGGGTCTCGAGTTTGACACGTGATCTCGAGAATTCCCAGTGGAGCAGTAGATCGCAGGTGCAAGCCGGCTCTAAACCATCAGAACAGCACTACCAGAAAAGGCTCAGTCTTAAAGATGCTATAAATTGTTCTCCCCATGCCTTTATTTTGTCGAGCGTAGTTGTTCCCCGCACACTAGAGGAATGATTATCAGAAGCCTGCATGCCTTCGTGTTTCTGTGCTCTTTGTCACGATCTGAAGACGAGCACACGCAGGGTGACATTCAATGGGCTTCATGTTTATGATCCTCTCTTACAATTCAGATGCAACTGCAGATGCGTTTCACATTCTCGATTGCTTCCCTGCTGTGCAGCTGAAAAAGATTTTTGAAGGTCTTGTGTTAATTGAGAGGTTTATTCTGAAAATAAACACGTGGAATGATTTCTCCCACCTCTGAAGGAGGCTTTAGGTTCTGAAATGACACAGCGTGGAAATTCTCACATCTTTGTATTTCTCCACCGGGCCCAACCTGATATCAGTGTTTTCTTTCCATGCATCGAGTGGAGAGATTAACGTGGTTTTCTCACCCAGAGTCGCCCCCCTAAAGGGCTTCTGGTGTGCTGCTGAAAGGCTTCAGCGCTGTGATCTATAAATGCATCTCCAGAAGCAAACCTTAACCATTCATCATCAGAAACGTGTCACTCCCATCAACACTCCTGCCTCGGCTTCTCAGCTTTCTCATCCCTCTGCAAACCTTTTTGTTTGAGCTCAGGAAGAACTCTTGATGCTTCTGAAGTCTCAAGCTCACCTCCTGCTCCTGCGGTGACGTTTGCGTCCATGTCCATTCCTGTCCGTGGTGTCCACCCGCGTGTCTGCTGCTTTCCCCTCATCAGTCTTGAGCGGCTGGCAGGTTGTTGTTGTTTCTGAGCTGTGAAGGACATAGAAAACAGACAAACATATAATTTCCTTCTTTTTTTTTGTTCTCCAGCAGAACTTCAGCTTTTGGTCTTT
>JBAMYA010111336.1:0-45804 GCA_037176975.1 Arrhamphus sclerolepis
GATCATCCACTTTCTTCTGAAATACCATTCAGGCTAAGGAGAGAGGACTGGGGTATACTGTACTTTGATTGTCTTCCTCGATGGCAGCTGCTTGTTGTCTGTAATCTTCACGATGACACCGTTGATAAACTGAGGGCCTTGGTTAATCTCTTTTTCGCATGTGCCGCTCATTTTAACTAGTAAAAAGGGCACAAAACAGACATGCACATTATAAAGCAGTTGGCCCAACAAAGATCCAGACCTCAGCCTGATTGAAACACTGCAGAAGGACATTAGGAGAGTTGTGGATTTATGAATGCTTCAAAAACAAAGATGAAGTGAGACGATATTGACAAGTCAGCCAAGATTTCTTCAAATCATGTGTGATGAATGACTCCAATATCTCCAATGGACTTCAGTGAAAGCAGGTTATACAAGCTATGGAATCATGGGGGTTTGTTTTTCACAGGTTTAACATCATACACATTATTATTCTAAGCATGCAATTTTAAGTTTTGGTAAGGACTACATCATCTTCATTATGTCTGATATGGAAAACCTGATTTATTCATTCATTCATTTATTTATCTCACACAGGAGCACCAACATGGAGTCACCTGACATGTATAAGTGATTCTTAAAAGGGGGAAGAAAAAAAAAAACAACAACTTTGCGATAAACAGAGAATTGACATTTCATAGGCTTAGTGACTTAGACGAGCCCCCACCTTCTGATTGCATTGGAACTTTAGTGGCATTTGTGCATGCTAAACTAACCGTTTTTCTCCTGCGTATCATTGTGTTCCTTGTTATCGATCTTGTTGATGCACTTCTTTAAGGATCCCATGCTGCACTTCTGCAGGCATAAGTACTCATCCTTTAGCTGAAGCCACTCTTTCCTTGGAAAGGAAGAGAGAGACATCTGATTATGAGATGAAACATGCTTAATTTAGTTCTGTGGCTGTTTATTTTTATTTTTTTTAATATCAATCAATGTATCTGTGTTTCTAAATGACAGAAAAAAAAGGGATGTGGGATCTTACTTTGATAGAACACGGAGCGGGATGACTTCCTCCTCAATTTTCAGCTTTTCCTTGTGTTTCTTTTTTCTCTTTCTCTTTGCTTTAACAGTGGAATCATCTCCATTCTCTTTCCCCTTTTCCACATCTCTCTCTGTGTCACTTTTAGTGACAGCATCTGCATGGGAAACAACGCAGTTAACACAACAATCCTGTGGGTTTGTTATAGAACAGAAATACATCATATCATCCTGAAATTATTTTAGGAAAAACTGTACTCTGACTGTTGGTATTGTTGGGCACTTTCCATCTCCAAATCAGGTGACATGACCTCAAATTAATATGACAATTATCTGGACATTTTACCTCTATTACAGTTAATCAGAAATTATTTGAGTTTTTGTTTGATTTTTGCTGCAAATAAGTTGAACTATTAAAACAGGGATTTCTTTTTCTAATGAGTGAGTACATATATTTAATTTTAAAATATTTGAAAAACAACTATTAACTGTATATGATCGTAAGTTAAATACTTGATAGAAAATTAAATGATTTAAATAACTGACATATGCAAGATTACGTCAGTTAGTGTTTCTGAATGTCGGTTTTGGCTTAATTTTTGATTAATTGTCCAGCCCCATCTCAATACCATTTCAACTTAAATAGTCATTCAATTGAATTTAATATGTTATTACTCACAAAAGGGGGAATTTTATGTTGAAATTAGGGCTGGACAATTAATCAAAAATGAATCAAAACCGACATTCAGAACTAATAATCGATGTTACCTTATGACATATAGTTAATCTGTGCGTTCTTCCATTCACTTGTTTAAAAATCAAAGATATGTAGACTTTTATTAGAAAATATACCAGTTTTTACTTGCAGCAAAAACATTGTTAGTTATTTATGAGGGTAAAAAATTAAAACCATACAAAAACAATTGCTCATTAATCATAATTAAGGTAACTTGCTTAATTAATTGTGATATTGATTTGAAGTCATACAGCCCATTTAAAAAGTTCATTCAAAAGAAACCCTGGGAGGAAGAGTAAAGTTATTTAAGAGAAGAGAAGCAAAGATGGTGACCAAATATATTTGAAACTGAGAGGGTACTTACGACTCTTTGCTTGATCTTTCTCCTTCTCTCCAGATTCACTTTCACTCGTTTTTCTAATCTTCAATGGTACGTCACTTTCTGATTCTTCTGTTGCCTGCGACCGTCGCCGTTTCTTCTCTGACAGTTTGCCCGGTGTCTTCTGAGTGCCAGAGACCTCCACATCGAACTCCTTCTCTGATGACTGCTTCTTCTTTTTCTCAGAGGGCTCCGTTTCCATCGCTACTTCTTTGACTTCTTCCGCAGGTGTCTGCACTGTGGTACCTTCTTTCTTTTTCTTCTTTTTTCGCTTTTTCTTCTCCTCCTCTTCACCTTCAATACATGAACAGCAAGAACAAATAATAATAAAATAATAAAACTATTTTGAACCATTTTATACCAGCATTTTACTTTTTCTTTTTTTGTTTAATTTACCTGATGGTTGATTGTTAGCTGGAAGAGGAATATGCTTCCTGTGTAACGTCTTGGGGAAAATTCCCGGTTTCCTGGGAGCATCTTCTGGAGGGTTGTTCAGCATCTGTTTTAAAGATAAAATTTTCCCATGACTTTCATTACTGCTATAAACAAGCTATAGAATTACTTTAATTAAAACTGAGTATTTTGAGCAGAATTAAAATAACCTCTATGGCTTTTTGAGCTTGCTCCTCTTTCTCGAACTCCACAAAAGCAAATCCTTTGGAGTCGCCAGACGTCCTGTATCTGGGAATGCTTATGTACACCACATTCCCACATTTTGTGAAGACTCTCTCTATCCAGCTGTGTGTCACATCTTTAGGCAAAAGTTCCTAAGTAAGGAAAGAAGGAAGGACTCAAATGGATTCAACCATATTGAAGCACACGCTGTATTATGTTAAAAGCATAGATGTCAAGCAACAGCAACAATAATTTTTTATTTATTTTTTTTCTGTTTACCACATAGACTGTGCGATCATCAACATTATTTGGTGACTCCCCAATTGGAAGTTGACGCCTTACTTTAGTTCCTTCGAGGTTAATCTAAAACACATATGAATAAAACAGATGTATGAAATTAACACTGGAAAATTACTGGAATGACTTGATCAAAATGACAATACCTCAACGACGGATGAATTTTTCAGCGCTCTGGCAATCAGTTTTGTGTCACTTGTCAGCTTCTTCATTCGATTGAAGCTTGCCAGCACAGAAATATCAACATCTACAAGAAATAACACAGGAGGTACCACGTTTGAGACAAAAACCAAAGCCTCCAAAGTCGACACCTGAATTTGAAGCGTAAATACCAAGTGCCTTACATCCATCTTCTGACTCGTCAATGAGTTTTTTCAGAAATCGGTCCTTGTGAAGGTTCACATCTCCAAACCAGAACTCCACTTGCTTCTTTACATCACCGAGCAGCTGCTTGACACGAGACCTCTTCTTTTTTTCGATCTCCTTTATCTTGTCACTGGATTTTGCAACACTTGCATCCCCAGCTCCCTTCTCGGTGTTAATCATCCTAGGGATGAGACTGCAACAACACAGCTCTGCAAAAGAAAATCACTGTTGTAAAATAGAGTACACACAGTGATCATCTTACTTGATTTCTGTATGTCTTGTAGTGCTAGAATCTTAATTAAGAGAGTAAATCTGTGTCACTACATCAAATCCAGTCTATTGGAGTAGTATTGCTGGATGGTAGTGTTATTCTCCAACCACTTAGTCATGGGTGATGTTTGCACTGTTGAGAATACTTCAATGAAAGTGCTGAACTTCAACATAGAACCCAATTCCAAAAAAGCTGTGACATTGTGTAAAACGAAGAGTTAAAATGATTTGCCAACTCATAAATCCATATTAGATTACCAAAATTTATGACATCTGCAAATCATTGTATTTTTATTTACGTTTTACCAAGGATTCCAACTTGTTTTTTTGAACTGGGATTGTAGAATCAACAAAATGGTAAATAAAACGAATAGTTATCATTCAGGTATAACAGTTTTTTTTCCCCCTACTGGGTCACCAGAGACGTATCTTCTTATTAGTTAGCTTTACCTTCGAGAATGATCGTTGTGATTTCGCGCGTAGAGAAATTTACAGTAAAATATTATCGCTATGCCTGTGTGTCAAAATCCAACGTTCATTTAACAAATTCCTGCACACAATAATTGACGTAACTCACCCTGTGTGAGGTGTATAAAGGGCCAGTTTGTTCCTTAAAAAACACTAAATAACGGCAACTAGCCGCCTAGCATCACACCGGCGCCCTTTTAGTTCGTAGTTCGTGTGGACAATGTCGCTTAATAAAAGTCGTCATGAGAAAGAGACAGTTTTTTTTTTCTTCAACTTCCGGCAATCTATTCAATAACAAAAAAGGACAAATAAACTTTCTGGCTGTTTTACACATTTTTATTAACGACTAAATACAGTGAGGTATTGTAAATATGTTTAACAACAAAAGAAAAACATAACACAGATATGTTCGTTGCAAAGCTAGATTCACTAATGGTAAAATATAAAGTATAAAGTGTCTGAACATAGTCTACTAAATATTCATTTTAATATGTAGCTGGCAAGAGAACAAAAAATTATAAAGTGGATTAAACCATGTCATGTTATGTTACTTGTGACACTGAGAAGGAGCTTTGACGTGTGATGTAGTCTCTGCTTGAAAGAGATACAAAACTATGAAATCATAAATCTGCTGTCGTCAGTCATTTTAACCAGTTTCAAAATATCTTCTATTCAATGACTTACGCATGTGGCCGGTTAGCTCAGTTGGTTAGAGCGTGGTGCTAATAACGCCAAGGTCGCGGGTTCGATCCCCGTACGGGCCACGGAACTGTCTTTTAATTTAATTATTTTTCCTTCATCTTTTCTTTTCAGTTGTTCCCTTCAGGGGTCGCCATAGCTAAATATCTGCTTCCATCTAACCCACATATATTAAACACAAGGATATCTGACCAAGTGCAGCATGCAAAGACAATCATATATTTATAACTGCAACATTCTTGAGGAAATTTCAGTGTGACTGCCCATTTATCCATTAGTGGCATCAAAAAGTGAAATAACTGAGGTAGAGAACAGCTGGTTTATGTCAAAAAGTCAAGTTTTAGCATACGTTTGAAAAAGATTTTACAACTAAGAGTTGCTCATTTTGTCAAAACCTTTTTTTATAGAACAAAACAAAAGTTGAAATTATAGGGGGACAAAAGCAATTTTATGACAAAAACTTTATATTTTCCCGAGAAATAAATTAGTAATTTCAAGTTAAAAAGTCAAAATTTTGTCACATTCGTCACTGTGCAATAAAAAGTCTTGATGGGTTTGAAAAATTCCTCAGTCTTGCAAGATTTACCATTTTTCAACCAAATGTGTATTTTATTTTATTTATTTTTTCACAAAAAGCAGAGGTCCTTGATTTGGACACCCCTGCTTTAGTGGATCCACTTCAACCAGCTGACAAATCGGAACACATGAACATCGTACTGTAACCAATTTGTGATTAAAAAGAAGAGAAACATGACACCCAGATTATGAAAAGGAATGTATTTAGTTTTATTTTGTGACAAACCAGGCATGAGCAGGGCAACATATGAGGTCACCAGCAGAGGGTTCCCCCTGCATGTACACCAAATACCATAGGCTGCAAGAAAATGAATGCTTAAAAGCTGAATCCAGCCATTATTTACATGACTATGCACAAGAAAACTCATGATAATAAATAGTAAAAATGACAAAACATATCTACTGTACATCACTTAAGAGCATAAGTCATATGCTAACGATATTTTCCTCTTGTGACATAAAATATCCACACCCCAATGAAAGACCCAGTCGTCTCCTGCCGAGCTACTACTGGTGAGTTAGAAGTGCAAATCCTGCTTTTCTGGTACATGAATGTAAATGTGGTAGATTATTAGAGATCTCAACAAAGTTCCCTGTTGTACTAATGTGAAATGTAGATGAATTAACACAGATGTGTTTAAAAAACAGCTGATAAAGGTTGAAAGTTGTTGTCTGTTATGTGACTAAAATGTCAAAGTACTGAAAAAGTGCAGTTTTTGGGGTCAGGGTGAACTGGGCCTCAATGCATAAATGGGGAACACTTCACGCTTAAACGTTCCACAACGTCACAAAGTGGTTCAAAAATGGCATTTTAACACAAAAAAGAAGGAAAAAAAATACAATTTTTTTCAAAGAAATATCACAAAGCAAAATGTCTTTTTTTAAAAAGTAACTTTAGAAACTTAAAAAAAAAAACTCTGCAAGCCATGTTCTCAACAAAGACTTTGATGAGTTCTGAGTGCAAAACAAGTGTCTTTTTTTTAAAAACATTATTTGCTTCAGTCATTCGCTCCTCCTGTAGTGCAGCTCAATCACGCAAATTCTTTATATTGTCTTCGTTTCTATTCTGCACAAGACTGCGGCTGAAACACCAGCGATCCCGCTGTCAGTGGCCGACACCAACGTATTATTAAATATTAGGATTTTTCACTACTTCCTTATTTCCTAGAAGCGTCGTGCCGTTTTCCTTGTGTCGAGTCCCCCCACCACCACCACCAAATCCAAATCTAATAACACTGTTTGGAGAACACTGCAATAAAGATAAAACACACAACTATCCAGTGTACGAGGCCAATCAACCTTTGAAATGGATGCGACTGGGATGAAGTTTGGATGGAAAAGTTAATGGGAAGGTTAATATTCACCCTGTTCTGTTGTGATTTTAGTTGATGGTGTTGCAACTTCGCTTGATCAGAAAAACCCTAAAACAACACAAGATTCCAATGATGGGGAAGGGTCATTAGTCAACATGCACTAACTGAAACTATGAGGTTTGCACAAGTTTCAGTTGCCCACAATGGAAATAGTTTGCATAATTTGGAAAGGAAAGCTGGACTTCAGAGCTTAAAAACAGAAAGGGAAAAAGTAAAACTGAAGCCTTCATGAACACACACACACAGATGTCTCTCCTCGGGTAACAATACTTTCAAATTCAAACCCACACATTGCATCCTTGAGAAGAGAAGCTCACAACCACCTGGGGTATGACAAAACCAGACATTCCTCCACACTCAGTACCCCCCTGAGTGCCAAGACTGATCACTGAAGACAGTGGTGGGGGTAAGAATGGGGGGCTTAGAGGTTTCAAGTCTCCACTGGTACCCTCCCTGACGTATCCAGGTTGTCCACACGCCTCGTGTCGTGTCGCCGCCCCTGCCCCACCCCCTCCCCTTCCCCTCAGGTGTTTCGGCAGGACTGGCAGCAGCGGCTTTTAAACTGAGGCAGGGGGCAGAGCTCCAGCTGTTGGACCTTCTCGCAGTACCTGGTACTGTCTCGACACTCTCCTGTGAGTGTACAGAGAGGATGAAGTTAACAAACAGCAAAAAAAAAATGCCCAAGATGAAGCAACAAGAGGGAAGCTGTATCGTTTCTGTATACCAAAGCCCACCATCCCAGTAACAGTGGCGCTTCCAGGAATTTCACAAACACTGGACGAAAAATAACAAGTCCAAGCTGAAATCATGCTAATGGTCTTCTTCTCACTCACTTCTCTACCAGACAGAACACTGACACATTAAACTGTATAAACTCTACAGTTTATACATTAAAGTCTGTAATGAATATGCTGCACAATGTATCATTATTTAAGCTTTTTATAAGTTTTTATCACCTCTGCCGCAGGATGACATATTGCACCGCCGCCAGCTGGGGGGGCGAGGCCTCCACATGCAGTGATGTTCTCGCGTGGACTTGCCGGTCAGATGGTGCTTGCAGGTCACCTGACGTGACTGGAAGCCATGCTGTCCGCAGGTGGCGGTGCACTGCGTCCATGGCCCGACATGCCAGTAGAGGGCGCAAACCTCTGTGGAGCAATTCCTCACGGAGCTGGGCCTGTATGTATACATATATATGTAAATATATATATATATAGATATAGATATACACATATATATATATGTAAAGAAAAACATATATGAGAAACAATGCTTATGTTTAGCTTAAATCTATTTGCAACCATAAAGTCTGACTTGGAAAACTTCCCTGTTGTGGCCAGTTAGGATTAAATGTCAGAATAATGAGAGAGAAATTCTCTCTTTCTTCATAGCCAGAGTACATACACCTGGGTATTATCGGCAGAATTGCCTTTAAACTGTTTAACTTGGCTCAAGTGCTTTGGGTAGCCCTCCCCCCCACAAGCTTCTCACAATATCTCACTGGAATTTTGGTCCATTCCTCCTGACAGAACTCGTGGAGCTGAGTCACGTTTGTGGGCCTTCTTGCTCGCAGATGCTCTCTCACTGCTGCCAACAAGTTTTCTACGACCGAGGTCAGGGCTTGGTGATGATCAGTCCGATACCTTCGCCTATTTGATCTTTGCAACTAATTTGGAGGTATGGTTTTGGGTCATTTTCCCTTTGGAAGACCCATCCATGACCCAGCTTTAAGTTTTTCGTTGATGTGCAGATGTTCAGGGATCTTTCTTTGTGCTGCCTTCTATTTGGTGAAATGCACCTGAACATTCTGCAGCACAACACCGTGATTCTGCTCCCCCTCATACTTCACAGCAGGGAGTGCATTCTGAGGCCTGCAGACTCCCCGTCCCTTTTATCTTCCATTTTTCTTATGATGATTCACAAGACCAGAGTTTCATTTTAATCTAACCCTTCAAAAAAATAAGACGTGCAGCTGCAAACTGTAATCTGTCTTTTTTAGTCTCTTTCCTGAGTGGTATGATGGCTTTGTGCTCCCATACTCTTTGGACCACAGCACATTATGGTCTGAACAGATGAACGTGGGAGCTTCAGGCATCTGGAAACTGTGCCAAAGGATGCTTCATTTGTGGGTCCTTACCTACCTGATACCCTGACGTTTTTATGAATGAAAAAAGGACCTAAAACAAGAAAAGTTCCCTAAGTTGTTCTGTCAAATATAGAGGAAAAAACTGCTTGTGTCTTTTTTTTCTGTTTCTGTACTTGACAAGTTGACTCATGACTTGAAGTCCATGTTTACCTCCTGAATCCCGTGCACATCCTGTAGGGAACTTTGGTACCATTTGTGTCTTGGCAGAAAACGTGTCGGTTCTGCGCTGCCAAACTGGGACCCACACACCGGCCGTGACACTAAAATTCAATCAAGATTAAAATTAAATTAATCTACGAGCTTGAAAGGATTTCCTTGCTTTCTTAAGCCCGCTAACTCACACTCCAAAGTCAAAGTAGGAGTGTTTATCATGTGGAAAAGCTCTTTTTGCACAGGAAGAAAAGGACTCACCGGCCCCCAAGAGGTCGTGGTCCATCTTGTGCAGGGCAGAATGTTGCACAGCCTGCTGCTGGAGGGTTTCCTCCCTGTTCCATAGCACTGTCTGATCTCTACCTCCCTCGCACTGCCCTCAGGACCCTTCAAGCAGCGGACGCTCCTGGACTGGGATCCACCCCCACAAGTGGCCGAGCACGGTGACCAAGCGTCCACCTGCCACCTAATCCACCCAGAAGAAAAGCCAACTTTAATTTAGATATTGCAGAGGTTTGAGTTTTGATGTCAGCGTTTGGCGACGCAGTAGCAGCGGCAGACCTGAGGTGGCAGGCTTGTCCCACGCACAGCTGGGCGGACTGGCTGCTGTTACTCCTCTCAGGACACGCAGGGCCAGCTCCTCTCATGCTGTTTCTGTGAGCACAGCTTCTTCCTTTGCCATCTGGAAATAAAATGAAGCGAGCAGCTCTGAGGTTTGAGTTACATAACTGGCTTTAAAAGAAACATAAAATCACACGGACAGTAATTTCACACCGCTCAAAGACCACGTTCATGATAATCATCATCTCTTTAAGAGATGCAAACCTCATTTCAACAAAGCGTCTCCGGTTGTTGCACTTCAGCAGACGTTTACATTTCAAGTTTATCTTTCTTTGTAAACCCTTTCTCATAAACTTTGCACTTCTTTTTTTGTGCAAAATTAAATTCTTACAGCACAAGAGCCCACCCGATATGCTGCCTTTAATTGAATTTGAATCACAACAAACTAAAATACAGTCGGGCCATTTTTAAGCACTTTTAAGCCTCTTTATCCTTTCCATTTAGATTAGCTGAATGGGGCACATCTCCTTTGAAACAGTGCCTGGAGCCTATAATTGTTGCCGCATGGGAAGGAAAAGCGCAATAGAATCAGGAAATCCACAGTGGCGGTTCTTTGATGAGAAGGCGGCACTTTGGTGACTGATCACGCTCGGAGGAGACGAAGGGCAGCAAAGCTCAGAGGCGACCTGAGCTGTGACGTGCACCGGACATTCCCCATCACTGACTCAGCCAGATATGGCACTAAGGTAAGTAAGCGGTTGCTGAATATTTGCGCCTGTGGTTACTCTCGTGTCTGTGCGCTCCTCGGCTGGGAGAATGCTTTCCCAGAATCTCTGAGCCTAAACCACAAAAGAACAAAACAAATTACTATAAACTGGAATACATGAAGCTAGATTAGGACAAACTCAACTTGACATCGGGTCAGTACTGACTTTAACCTTTGTATACAGCGCTACAAAAAAAGTGTGTTTTCAGCAAATTTAGAGGGTTTTCAGTGTGTGTTCATCACAAAAATACCCCTGAAACTTCACCACACAAATGAGTTGTTTTGGTTTTTTGTTGTTGTTTTTTTTCAAATAGCTGGTAAGCCACTTTTTCAAAGGTTTTTCCAAAACTTCAGGACACGATAGGCTGTTTTCCGGCCAGCTCTAAATTACAAAATTACAAAATGGTATCCATGTTTTTGTCAACATTTACAAGAAAAGGAATTAGTATGTTTTCTAAAATGTAAACCCGTTTGGAAACAACTGGTTTTTCTACATTCATTTACCCATTAAATGTAATCAGATCTTCAAGTACACTACTGCTCAAAGTTTTAGAAAACCCCAGTTCTTCCAGTTTTTTTTAATTAAGTTTTAAACAGTTTAAGTCCAGTGAATAGCTCAAAATGATATAAGCAACTGGTGAACTTCCAGAGGTTAATTTAAAAAATGTAATAAAGGTAGGATTACCCAAAACTGAAAAATAATGTACACTTCGGAAAAAATAACAATAAGAAGCATCTGTTGATGGGAAAGATGTCAGCAGTTGCCAGAGCTACTCAGAAAAGGTTTGGTGGACTAATGAAACAAAAGAATGCTCAGCGCTATGTATGGTGAAAAGAAGCGCAAAGCTCACAAACATCAAAGCATCTTTCCAGTGGTGAAGTACGGTGGAGGGAGCATGATGATTTGGGCTTGCTTTGCTGCCTTTAGGGCCTGGACCACTTTCCATTAAGAATGGAACAATGAAGTGCTGAGTTTTCCAAAACATGTTACAGGATAACAGGTGAAAGGTCCATCAGCTACAGCTTAATAGTAGTTGTTGGGTGTTGCATCATCACAATGCACTAAGCAATGGAGTAAGCCCACAACAGAACGGATTCTGAAATAGAAAATCTGCCCTTTGGAGTGGTCCAGTCAGAGCTCAGATCTTAATACCCACAGAGATGCTATGGAATGACCTCTAGATTAGACATTCTTCAAATGTATCTGAAGATCAGATGACACTTTATGGCTAATTAATGAAGAGAAGTAGCTGATTCCAAAGAGATCACTTGTTTTTCTTCTTGCAACTACATTTGTCAGCTCTTTTACACTGGCAAGTTGCAGCTGTGTGGATCTTACATGTAATCTGCAGCCAAGATGAAAGAGATGCACTTCCAAGACGGTTCCTGGCAGTGCAGGTGTACAATCCCTCGTCCCCTTTGCCTGGAGACTGGATTCTTAGTGAGCCGGTGGAGAATAGGCCTACTCTGCCAACACAAAGAAAAAAGATAACCACAGTCAGGTACGGCATTTCCATTAAAAAAGAAAAAAAAGAAAAACGATGCAAAGCATAGCTCTTACCTGCCACTAGGGTGTAATTCTTTTCCATTTTTTGTCCAAGTCACAGTTGGTTTTGGGTCCCCCAGAGCCTTACACTTTAGCTCCAAAGAAGCAACTGGTTTCTGCAGCAAAACCGGCACTCCCACATAAACAACCAGTTCAGACTGCGACGCCATGCCATCTTTCTTAGGCCAGTGGATTATCACAGGCTTCCTGGTTCTGGATGTGCTCGGCTTATAAAGGAGTGGGCCCTGCGTGGATGATTCAGTGCTTTCCGGAGGGTGAAGGGTAGACTCATTGGTTTCCCCTTGAGTCACTGTGAGTTCAGCGAGAAACTGAGAAATGAGTTGTTCCCCCTGTGGTCCTCCAAGGCCTTCAGAGAGGTTGTGCATGAGCTCATCTAGCCTGTGGCTATCAGTTGTGAGCACAACTGGGACAAAAAGCTCTGTGCTTGCCCTCTCATCTTCTGGTGTCGACCTGTTATTTTCACTCGACTGAGGTTTGTCAGCAATGTATTTTTCATTATGGACAGATCCTTTAAGTTCAAGCAAGTGTTGTACAAGCTTGTCATACCGGTTTGGAGAAATTGGCAGCTCCTTGAATCTGTCTCCAGTTGAGCTAACAGCTGGCCGCCTGGCCTTACCTTGTCCACTTTCAAGAAGCCAGGACTCTGGAACAGCCAGTTTTTGTTTGCTCCCAATTACCTGCAGAACCAGATGTTCTTGTGCCTGGCCTGCGACACATGTGTAAATCCCTGCATGGGATGAATGAACCTGCTGAATCTTCAGATATCCCTGCGATATTAGTGAGAGATTTGGCAGGTTTACCAACGGCTTTCCATCCTTAAGCCATTGAATGTGGCCTTTGCGGAAGTGGCGGGTCGGGCAACGAAGGACTACAGTTGTCCAAGGCAGGAGGTAGGCGTAACCTCCGACGACCAGCTGTACCTTTTTTCCCTTCCTCCACTGGATGTAAACCTTCCTTTGCTTCAGTGTGGCGTGATCAGGCTTCAGTGAGTCTGCAAATGAATTAGCATGTATCATTTACTAGAGCCTTTAACAAGAATTTAAATGATCTAAACAGAGCAGAGCACAGGCTGTCTCTTACTTTCACAGTGCCTAAGAAAGCATGGTCGGATTCTGATGGGCTGGGCCAACTTGGAACAGTTCTTGGGGTCTATTGTCCAATATCGTCCATTCTCTCCCTGCATCCTGCAGACAGCTTGCAGAGACTGAATGCCACTTCCACAGGTCACTGAACACTGGAGACATGAATAAAGGTGGGACAATGAATGAAATATGAATAGCAGAGTTTTTAGATAACATGAACAAAAACAACAATAAAAAAAAGTGCAATCTGGTCTCTGATTAGCTACCTGGGACCAGTCAGTTGTGACCCACTGAGGTGGGCATGCCTGTTTGCCACAAGGCTGGTGGTTTGAAGGGCTCCTGGAGGGGCAAAAGGATTCAGGCAGCTCCAGGATGCTGCCATCTGCGAGACGCTGTTTGCACAACACGCGTCTTTTCTGAACTCCACCGCCACAGCTCTGGGAGCACTGCAGACACCACGATACAGATATGCCAGAGGTTTCATATACTGGATATTTGACTTCTACGGCAGGGTTAGCTGTTCACTGTGTGATACACTTGCAATATGAGATCCATTACCTGTCCCCAGTCACGCATTTCCCACATAGGAGGGCAGTCAAAGCGGTTGCAGGCTTGAACGGGACTGGGCTTGGGGTTCTGACAGTCCCCGTCCCTCAAAACTTTAGTGTGGTTGCTGTCTCGGAAAGGCCGATGAGTGCACGCCACTGTGCGTGTCATCAAACCAACCCCACAGGTAGCAGAGCATGAACTCCACTCCCCTTTTTCCCACCTGTAAAATCACATGTTCATGAAAGTCAAATGGAAGCAAAAGGCAAAATGTGATATTTAAGAATCCCCTGTGGTTTAACTTCTTCATTAGAATTTTTCTAATGACATATGTGGACCTGTATTATGTTGTGGTACTTTGTTAATCTGAACGCGGATCATCAACGCAGCATCAAAGTTAGCTTTGAATTTTTATTCCAGGCTAAGGCCGGTCTCCAACTACCTAGGTGCCTGGCTTTGAACCAAGACTGCAGCAATTTTACTTTTGGTTTGACACATTAAGTAATATTTCAAAACTATTCATATTTACTCAAGAGTCCAGGAACCGGAGAGAATTGGAAATGAAGTTTATTCATGGACCGGTACTAAGTAAATCCTATGGCTGTTTCCCTTCAGAGGGAACACTATCCAAAGAGTGTAGCTTAATATGGGAGGGTGAGGAGGCCTCAGGGAATGAGTGAAGGGCCAAAGGAAACAAGTCCAATACAGCGTTTGTTGTGCGTGAAAACAGGACTCATGGCCTGGAAAAACAGGCAAGGCCAAGCTGCAAGCCTCTGGGTTTTCTGACAAGAGTGTGAGTGGTGGAGCACTGACAACGTGCGTGGTGTTAACTTTGATCGTGTGGGCTGCCACAAAATCCACTCACCTTTTAGTCACTATTTAGTTATGTTAACAAACATGCTGTTTTTCACTTTAATCTTTTGAGGTAATTCATCAGATTTGTTTGTATCCTAAAGTCTGTTACAGTTGACTCAACCCAAAAAGTTCACTCACTATAAGTCAAGGTTTTCTTCATGATTTTACCAACACTATATTGTTGACTGCTCTACAAGTAAGGTATATTGACCATTGTGATCACCAGATTTGACTGATATTTGTATCAAAATCTTGGCAGGGCTATTTTATACAGTGATGCCAAATAGGAACACCCAATGTGACATCCGGAGCTTTGCACACCAACAGAACTAATGAAACTTTTCAAAGTTCTTCCAAGGACAATCTCAAAATCTGAGCCTTGCAGGTATATAGTCCACCACTGACATCCGATCCACGTGCATCAGATTCTGACCACATTCCACGGGGCTTAATTTCCTGCTCCAAGTGATACAACCATCCATCTCTGCCATTCTGCTTCAGTATCATTTGGACTCAAGTGGTCTCAATTGGAATTTAATTGGCCACAGTGGTTTGATCTGAGATGCACAACACATGTATTAGAAGCATCTGAATGTCCCTTTTTATATAACAAAGTATGTGTAAAGATGAAAGAAATCAGATGTTGGTATATACATTGAGACATAAGTAGTTGCATGTGTAAGACCTTGGAATTCATGCACGCTCTTCTAAATGCTACATAAACATATAGGCTCCCTATATTGCATATTTTGGAAGACTACTAAAGAGCACAGCCAGACTTCAATCAAGTTTTCAATCAATATTTTCTTCTCAAACTCAGCCAAACCCCCCTTTTTCTTTTCCAAAAAACATTTTCCTCCCTAGTTTTATTGCATCCATCAGTTAAAGTCCCCTGTAATGTTCATGCACAAACCATTTTGAACAACATTTAATGATGGTAATGAGGACGTCTGATTGGTGGACTTCACTGCACCTGGGTGGGCACGTCTGAGTTTTGCAGTCCTGGAGGAGCTGTGGGGGCCTACGGGAGCTCACACAAAGACTTTGGTCTGCCGGCTCCCTGGTCTGCTTGTTCAGACAGATGACCACAGCTTCCTGTACCCCTGGATTTTGAAATAAAAGAGGACATAAGGAGTTATGAATGCTAACACACATTACACATTCTTGCTTACATGCTATCATACAGATATTTGGGGCAGTACAAAACACTAAAGGCACAATGAATATAACATTTGAGCTGCCTAAGCTGTGCATAAAATATCAGAGGGTGATAAAAGGCCATATTATAAGTAATGTAACTTAATTCTTGGAGTCTACTACAACAATAACAGTGAAGGAGGCGCTAAAAAAGGCCAGTGTGCTGTGATGGTCTACAGGAGCACTGCCCTCAGGGTATGTATGTTTCATATGATACTGCTCTCTAATCATCCATAAATTAGTTTGTTGAGGTTTGGAAATTGCATGCATGCAACCAACACCGACAGAAGCCTACGCCTATGTGCAGAACGCAATCTACTAATGTGCACTTGTGCAAACATCGGCACAAAGACAAAAAGCGCAGACAGACAGGATTGATAGTGGGAAATGGAGAGACTAAAGCTGGTCTCAATGTGTCCTTGCGGGATGTACTGGAAAGCTGTCTCTGCATGACGAAGCTTCTACTGATGCGTTGAGCACCCGCGTCACCCCCGTGACATTTGAGGTAAAATGGTGTATTTTGCTTCATTTAATCATCCACTGACAAAAGATCTGTGTTGGCAGTTTGGCCAAAAACTTTGAGAAAACAATGATATCATATCAATAAAGCATAAAGTTTAAAGCAGAACAGTCATTTCAACCTTATTTTTTGTTGCAAGTTCATAGTATTATTTGTGATTTGTAAAGTTGCAGAGTGGGAGAATTTTTTTATTTTTTTAGAATTTTTTTAAGTGGATATTATGTATGTACATATATATATATATATATATATATATATATATATATGTCTCTTTTGTTGTTCTTGAGAGCATTAATTTGGTCATTTGAAGCTATTACTAGCTCAAAAACTTCAGCATCATGTCATCTTGCTACTTTGTTTGGGGCATAAGTCCAAAAATCTGTCCATCCATTCTCACCCTTGCACTGAGCAATATGATCATTTCTGATGCAAAGTTTGACATTTTGCTTTGAGGGTCCTGGATGGACCTGGACTTTTTAACCCTAACTTAGAGCTTTTTTAAAAAAAAAAAAAAAGTATAAAAAAAAAAGGTCATATTATATCTTCTTAAAGACATGAGGTTCCATTTATTTTGTTTGGGCGACAGCTTTCTTTGTAGAAAGTCCAGGTGATGCAAAATTCAAAGTTTTATGAAAACTGACTTTTTCAAACTGTGTCTCGACAATCAACAGACATGGCGTTCTTGAAGGAGCTGCCAAGCCCGACTGAAAATGTAAATATTAAAAAAAACAAAAAACAAAGCCAACAAACCAAGACAAGGCTGTTAGAACATAAAACAGGTAATTTTAAAAAAATCCACTTTACAGAAACAGTGAGGTCAAGTTGAGGTCCTGAAGTAAAAAAAAAAAAAAAAAAAAAACTTTCCAAAAGTACTTCTCTCTGAATTTTTAGAGAGGCAACTCAAACTGCCCATTTAACTGCAAAACCTTCAGAGTGATTTGGCAGACTCTGGAGCAGCGGAGCACTGTTTTACTGCGCAGCGGCACCTGCACAAATATGACCTTCATGGAATCGCCAGAGAAAAAGACCTTTCCTGCTACCTTAAACCAAACTTGAGCTTCAGAAGTTTGCAAATGGACATTTAAGTAAGTCTGATGAGTTTTCAGAAAGACTTGTGGAATGGTGAGGCTAAAAATAATTTCTGGGTCACAATGGCCAAGTGCACATCTAGAAAAAAGAGGGGGGAAGTTCCTCTTTAAAAGAATATCCCTCCAATGGTTAAATGCAAGGGTAGATCAATCATGCTTTGGGGATGTGTTGCAGTTAGAGGCGTAGGAAGCATTTCATTGAAAGAGGAAACAATACATTCAAAAACAGACGATATCAGAGGTACGAGCTGTAGGTTCTAACATGGGCCTTGCAGTCCCACACCTAATTATCACCAGAAATGTGTAAGCAGACATCCAGGGAGCAATGCATGCAAGGTGGTCCAAGATTCTTCAAAAACACATTTCCTTTGGGAGAAGAATGTTTGAACGTTACCCAAACAAGATTTGAAAACTCTTAACTGGAAGCAAAAAGCTTCAACACGCTACTTTCCAAATGGGAAGCTGGTCCGTTCCCAACACAGTTCCCAACATTTTACTTTCAGGCCTTTTTTTTTCCCTTTTTGTTATTAAGAAAGAGTCTAAAATGGAATAACAATGGTAAGATTTCTTAAAATCTTAAATAAATGAGCCATCTTCAACTTTATGTCTTTGGAAAGCAAGCCATCTATCACTGGCTTCGCTAGTCAGAGAAAAAAAGAAAACATTTGCACGCAGCTGTATCCTATTGCCTGAACTCTAAAAGCCTGTTCGATCCCTTCTTTGTTCAAATTGGACATTTTTCCAGTAATTGCATTTCTGTCACCTTTGTGCTAATTTTAATTACCAATCAAAGCAGGCTAACACACTACATTGAGACCACGAACTTTATAAACATCACATTCGATAACTTAAGACCCATACCTCCACCGCAACTCTCTGAGCACTCTGTAAACCCTTCATACTCCCAGTCATGTAGTTCCTCTCTTTGTAGTGTCTTGCCCTCCCTGTCCTCCTCTTCCTCTTCTTCTTTGCTTTCTCCTCCGCGGCCCAGTCCTCCTGGGCAGGGAGTACGATAGCAAGGCTGGCTTGAAGCAGGTTTGACACCCTCGCATTCATCATCGGGCAGATCAGCGACCGTCTGCGAGAAGGAAAGCAACACCTGGCATTTGACGGTCCGCTGCTGCGTCCCAGTACCACAAGTCCGGCTGCAGGGCTGCCAGGGACCAGGAATGAAGCTGCAGAAGAGAGCCAGAAGGCTTTGAATATATGTAAGGAAGGCAATCAAGTATGAAAACAGAAAACATCCTGCCCAAGTTAGTAAGTATATTCAGAATAATCTATACTAATAAGCAGACTTACAAAGATCCATCTCTAAATGAGCGCTGCTCACTTCAGAAATTCACATTTTACCACTTCACATTAAGAGGTTTTATTCATTTGCCGCCACATTCGTAAACTTGCGGAGTAGTTATGAAATAAAGTCCTGCTGTGATTAAATGAACAGCTGCGAAACATTATGACCGGCTATTTTTGGATAAACGTCTTTCACCCATTTCTTTCTTCGTCTATATGAATGGAGAGAAAATACTTTCAAAACTTCTAGAATTTCAGCAGCTTTAGAATAAAGAAAGTAAAAGCGGCAGTAAAACTTGAAAGCTTGGGACCAGAAGAAATCTGAGTCCTCCGTGAACTGGAGATTTAATTAACATATTAAATGAGTTTAAAAGTCTAGAAAATGCTGGCTTAATGTTGGCTTAAAGGAAAACCTTAATCTGTCAGGGGGGGAACAAGCAGGGAAAACTCACGCTATGCTCAAAACATCTGAAATGATTCAATGATGTTAAAACGTGATGATTGGAGACTTTGGAACAGCTGTTTTCTACCAGTTACGAGTTCATTCAGTGCTCATGGGATTATGCGGCAGACAAGGTGAAACTGAGAAGACAGCATTTGTGCCACACTGTGAATCTGACACGCACTCTAGATGGAATCCTGTAGATCAGGGCTGTCGAACCCAAGGCCCACGGGCCAAATCTGGCCCTCCGTCTTATCTGGCCCCGCAACAATCATCAACTTTTAACTAAAACATTTCTGAGGAGATTTGTAATGTATAACTTCAGTTAGATTTGCTAAGATCAGAAATCAGAATGACTGATTTTGGCAAAAAAAACAAAAAAAACAACTCTTTTTATAAGAACAATTTGTGAATTTAGAACAGGAAAGCTGAAGAAAAACTTGCAATTTTATGAATTGTCATTTTATGTCAAAATGTTTCAAAAAGTTGATATTTTTCAACAAAAAATTGTAACGTCAAGTCAAACTTTTCTTTCATTTGTGATTGTATGATTAAAAAAAATCTTGGCTGTTGCTAAAATATTCAAAATTTGCAATTTTACTACAAAATTTTTAAAAACAAATTTTTCTTTTAAATTTGCGATTTCACAAGAATAAAAATTGTGATTTTAGTACAAAAGTCTTTTTTTTTATAAAGTGGAATTTTTATTAAATTTGAAAGTTCATGACAAAAATGTCTCTTTTTTAATAAATAAAGGTGTAATATTGTGAAATTTGGTATTTTACAATTTTTTCTTTTTTTTTTGGGGGGGGGGGGCGTTATTTGCACATTTTGTGTAATTTGAGTTTTTATAGGTAAAATTGTATTTTTCTTTTTCTTTTTTTACAACTGAGTCTAGGAACTGGTGGGAAATCTGACAACATAGTTGGCTGACAAAGTAAAGAATAACTGGCCATTACTGGTAACCATGGTGATGATGTGGCCCAGGATGAAATCAAGTTTGACACCTCTACTGTAGAGTCCTTCATACAAACATGAACTCTATTAATAGACACGGATGGAAGGTTTTATGAGTTCATCTGGTAGGGGATCAATGTGTTGTGTTCATCAAACTAATGTCATACTGTAGTTTGGAGTGTTATGACGTCACTTCCAGTGCCATCTTCAGTTGATGACATCTGTTGTTTCAGTGCTTGATCACATTCATAGCATGCTTAACCTATCTGCTCTGTTACGAGTTCAATGCTTTAAAGGAAGCAAACCGGAAACAAACAGTTTGGGGAGCAGCCCCCCCATCACCATCACCAAAATCATAACAAACAGTGCCTGAAGTTGGAGGGTTCAGCTCATGATGAAGCAGGTTTTCTTGAGGAGGGAAGGAGGGAGGGGGAAGGAGATGCCAGTCTTGTTGATGTTGTATTTTAAATCGTAACAAACATGATGTCATCAAGAAATTCAGACATTCAGTTATATCCTACCGAGTGTAATTATCAGTTTCTGTCGTCACTCTGAAAGGGGTATATGTCACCTAAACACCAATACTATGCCCAACGAATACAAATAAATCCATTTTGCAGGTGTTTCACAGTTTTTCTTCTTTTTCTTTCTTAGGAAACACTTAAATCTGAGTGTTGGACTTCCACATCCATGCATTTTGGCTTGGATTTTGGTAAATAATTCATGGCATATTGTCGTATGTCATGCGTGGCTGTTCAACTGAGGTTGCTTTTACCTAATTTTAAGACCCAGTCTGGACCAGATGACTTTTATTATGAGCTGATACGTAACGCTTAAAATGAAAGAGGTTACATTCTCTTCTTCACGATTGTACATGACCGTAATACCTTAACACGGCAGCTTTCACCCATGTGCAGCATTCCTGCTTGTCTGACCACAACACAAAAGCACCCTGCTGTTTTATAAGATATCTCAATAAAGAGCGCATAATTACAGCAAAGTTGGCTCTTTATGGGAGCTCAGGGACTCATTGTGTTTTGGACAAACAAATGAATCACCGGCAGTGAGACCCTGGAACAGAAACAACAAAGTCGACAAGCGAGCCTGCAGAAATGTTTATCTTCATGCGCAGTTAGAGTACATCTGTCAGTTCAAAAACAACCTTGAGTCCATTCATGGCAGGAAACAACACATTTTTATGCTATCCAGCAAGGCCCCATGTTAATCGCGTCAATTAAATTTCCATCACTGCAAGTATTTTATTTACTCCAGCCGATTTTTTCTTTTTTTTTTTTTTTTTGCCAGATTGTGGAACATGAACGGGTTTAATATTTCGAGCAGCTGCGCAGTGGAGGTTGCGGGGAGGCATAACGCCTGGCAAAGAAGGTGCAATAAGTCCAACAAAGAAATTTCCTTCTCCTCCTCACATCCGTAACCTGGCCCCACGTGGTAGGCAGATATTATTGTTGGCTTGTGAACGACGGTATATTATACACAGATATTTATGTGCTTTTTGAGGAAGGACATGCTTTTTTGCAACAGAACAAAATCATATGTTTTGGCATTTGTCTCGCTACCCCTCTCTCGCTCCAAAGATAAGTCAGAGTAGCAGATGTTTTGAGCTGGCTAGTATGGTTGCTAATACAAGTCATGGAAAACATGGGTAGAGTCCAAATAATGTCCATCACCGGGGGGACAGCCATTATTATTCAACTGAAATGTGGGAAAACAACATCTGGGAGAGCACAGGGTTTGCAGAAGTAATGCTGGTAGGCAGAGACTGAATGGCATCGAGGTTTATAAAAAAGATGTACTTTTCTTTTTTTTCCCTCTTTCACTTCTAGCTTCCACTTTTGCCTTAAATAAGCACAAACAGCATATGTGATTCCACAAACCTTCACTGAAGTAAACAGTTGGCAAACCTTTGGCATAGTGAGTTGGTGTGTACATACTCATTCACTAAAATGGTTGCACCTTTTGTCAAATTGATGATTGAAAAAGTCCGTGAAAATTGCTACAGAAATGACCACAACAGTGATACTGGGGTGGTTTCATGGAAACATGAAGCCCTGTCTGTTTCAGATTCACCTTTGAGGAAGTTTGTCTGTCTAAGCTCTGGGTTGGGAAAAAAAATGTCAAAACTGTGTATCTGGGAAACGACTTTTGCTTTTTTAACCCCCAAGGAGTGACAGTAATTCAGCAAAGGGAGGACTTAATGCCATAAATTTCCACCCCTCTTTTATGCTCATAAACTTTGTAATACTTGTTCAGTTTTAGCACTGAACTTTAGTAAATCCAAGTGTAAGATGACCTTTTAAAGCTCAAAACTCTCCATTTAATGAAACGATGCAAAAGTAGAAATGCAGTGAAATCACTGAAAGGTCACTGATGTGTCCATGTTCATGTGTAGGTTTCACTCACGTTGGTTCCTCTGTCACAGTCACTTCCTCTTCCAGCTCTATTGCCTGTTTATGCCACACAGGCTTTGCTTCAACAGGTAGTGTGTCTAAAGCAAATTGCACAGAAAGGCTGATCATCGCATGAGAACATTTCGAAATGAGTTAAAGCTTGGTGGTTAAATAGAACAAAACACCAAAGCTCACCCACCTATGGATTTGTAGCAGGGCACCGTAACCAGACAGTCCTCTTTGATGTGGGGTTTGGTGGTGGGATTGCAACCACCAGCGTGGAGTCCTCTGTGATCGATACATAAAACAACCCTGTAGCGCAGACCCTGACCACAGGTCACTGTGCACTGAAAACAGGTGAAGTCATATTTTAATTGTTGTTCATTGTCAAGACCATTAATCTATTTTGATATAGACAAAGCACAGGAATTGCACATTTTCACTCATGCAGATATGTAAAGAATAATTCTCAGGTTATCTGGCCCTACCCAGGACAACATGACATCTTAAACTACAGCTTCATAACCATTAGTAGCAGATTTTTTCCTTAATGAACTGTCACACTTACACCATTTCTTCAGTTCATTGATATTTGCAGATATTCATTTATGCACAGCTCTCTTGAGGTTTCACCGCGGGACTTCAGTCTGGCTGGTTTCTGCACTTTCACTGTATCACCTCAATCTCTTTCTCTTTCTGCCATTCTATCGTGGAGTTTCTGGTATCATTGTCATGATGTTTGAACAGTCCTTAGCCACTAGGCTCACATTTAACTCTCGAGTACTCTGGCATTCAGAGTTCCTAGATGGCAGGTTAACAGGCCCATGTCATTACACCTCCATGAGTAATTTGTGGTGATGTGCTGTATCTGACCATACTTGTTCAGTCTTTTTTCTAATTGTACCGTCATGAACTATTTAATTAACTTAAACTAAGGGCCTGCAGAGTCTGAATGAAGCTATTGTTGTTGTTGTTGTTGTTTTTCCAATTTCCTTGAGCATTGCACAGTTAAACATTAGACTAAACCTTCTGGAGAATCCACTCCTGGGAAATTTGGCAGTTGTCTTGCTTTTTTTTTTCTAGTTGTGAATAATCTTTTTTACTGTAGAATGATCAACTCCAAATTCTTTGGAGATTTCTCTTTTAAAACTTTCCATATTAATCGTTAAGATTATTGTGTTGACACACACACTTAAATGTTCCAGACCAGCAAAGTGCCAAGGCTCCTGGTTTTATAAAGGTATTCAAACTTACTGTTAATTATTAATAAAGTGAACGTGATTGGCAGCACCTGGCTATGTCCCCTTAGTTTCCATGGAAGCAGTAAGGGAGTAGCTAATTTTTCACACCTTGCTTCTGCATTTTAGCTTAGCTTTTAATAAATACATAATGAAAAGGTAAAATGCCATGTGTTGTTTTTCATTTGAGGTTGTACTGACCTACTTTTAAGACCTGTTAAGGAACATATGATTTTTTTTTAAGTTTTTTATTATATCTTGGCAAATAAAATCTTGAAATTGAATAAAAGTGTGCTTTCACATGTCTGCATATAATAGAATGCCTCAGCCTGTAAATCAAGGGAGGTCACAAGGGAAACCTTCAAAAATCCCATCAAGTCTCTGCTCAGGGGAAAATGTTGTGTATTTTCTGCCAAAACAAGCATTTTAAAGGCAGGGGAAGAATGTGCTAAACAAACAGCATCCTAAGTTTTTAGGGACCACAAATCTGCTTCCCTTGGCTTTGGCATGTGCCTGTTTAGCTGCTGATGCAGATGCCAGTGCCAATGAGGAAGCCGTTTGTGACATTTATGGTAAGACGGGCTCATGTAATAGCAGCTAAAAGAATTAAAACTAATAGAAAGCTGACCAAATGGGTTGGACAGATCCAGATGCATCATCATAATAACCCTCAATGAGTAATGGCACAGACAGTAAAATAAGTTTGTGTGCTCTTTCAAGGGGAGTTTTACTAGTAGTGGTGTTGAGAGGTGAGTTGAGATCCATAATAAATTAGGATTAGCAGTGTTTCTCTTTATTACAAAGGATGGTTGGGTTTTTCCTTGACTTCACCTCTGTGGCAGTATGTGCCGTTTTTTTAATGTCCTTTATTTATTTGCTTGTCTTTTTGCTTGTCTCTTTGACAGACAGATTACAGGATTGCATTGAGTAAAACTTCAAGAAAGCACGCTGACCAGCTGGTGGAGAACACGCTCTCTAACATTCCTTCAGATGCTAAATAGAACAGGTGTCCAAAAGGTTGAAGAAAGGCAACTGGACTTGTAGAATTTTCTTGAAGACGTTTTGCTGCTCATCAAAGCAACTTCCTCAGTTCTAACTGTTTGGCGGGCAGCCAGGTTTATATGTGGTGGATGACTTCAGTGTTGGTGAGTCTAACGACTGGCAAAGACTATGGGACTACTGGGGGGGTGTGGTGGTGAGACAGTTGGACAGCCCTTTGTTCTAGCTAAGCACCTGTGAGTTGGAGTGAAACTTCCTTTGAATGAATGGGAGCACTGCATTGTATGTGGCCGAACGATGATGTCTAAGACCCCCACCTCTGTTAAGAGAAGGTTTTTCCAGCTTAACATAGATAGCTTCCTTGACTCCTCTTCCACTCCGCTTCCACTGCCCCACCACCACACCCCCCAGTAGTCCCATAGTCGTTAGCTGGTCGTTAGACTCACCAACACTGAGGTCGTCCACCACATATAAACCTGGTTCCCCACCAAACAGTTGGAACTGAGGAAGCTGCTTGGATGAGCAGCGAAACCTCTTCAAGAAAATTCTACAAGTCTAGTTGCTTTGTTTCAACCTTTTGGATTTTATTTACAAATAAACATTTACCAAAAACAATGACAGTTTGATGTGAGAGCCTAATCTTGTGCAGTGTAATTTCCCAGATCTATCTATCTTCGGCTTTCTTGCTGAGTCATGGAGCCTTTCTGCTGCTGCCCAGATGAACTGATGAGGCCAGATTTCCATAGTTGTACTTGACAAGTGTTTGAGCGTCTCTTTTTGTGCTGAATGGATGAACTACCATGAGTGCATCTTGCCTCCCAGCTGAAGTCTAACGGAGGCTCCAGTCCCCTTTAGATCTCTGTAAAACTCTCAGATAAAGCTGATAGATTGATAGAACTGCTTTTGATACTCCAGACCAAATGAGGACAGCAAATCATGAAAAAGGTCATGCGTCAGCTCCTGGTGTAAGACACAGCAGAGCACAGTAAACCCAGCCTGATAGCCCTCAGCAGCTCTGGCTTATCAGCCTGACTGGAGTCATCCAGTCACACCACCTGACAGTGACCCAGCTGGTCTCCTAAACACGTTTTCAAAGAAAACACACACAGGAAATTGATAACCACGAGCAAAACACACATTTATGTGAAACTGGACTGAGGGAAGAAAGAGCAGCGCAAGGTTTTGTGCTACGATTTGTTCAGATCACAAATGAAGAATGAAAAGACAATAAACATGGCTGAAAGAATAAATTAGTTCAACAGACTGTCTGTGCTAAAGAGAGCAAATAAATCGTTTGTTATGAAGAAGTAGTTGCCCCCCAGGATTTCCTTCACCGTGGTGACGTCAGCCCCTAGCTTCCTCTCTCATCATCAGTAGCTCACTTCCCCCGATGGCTCCAGATATTTGGCACGCTAAGATTAGACTTTGAGCTGTTGAGCGTTTAATAATCATAATGATGAAATGCTGATGAGCGACTGCCAACCACTCTCAGATTTACCCCCCGGCCAGCCTGCACTCAGCCTAAATGGCCTATCCGGGTGGTGCTCTCAACACGATTGACATGTGAGTAGAATACCCCTCAGCCAGCAGAACTTCCTCTTCTTCAGTTGCTGCATGACAGTAAAGCAAATGTCATAATTATCTCACCAGATGAAACAGTATTACAGGTCTTGGCAGACTGTCCCCACTGGCAAACACAGTTTCCTCAGCGACTCTGGTTGACGCAGATCTGTATTTAACCTGACATCCCAGTTTATATAAACTAAGCACAGAGAGTAAGGACATTAGTGTTTAGTAGATTATCTTTCTTGTAATAGTTGTTCTTGGCAATAAATCTTAAATAATGGGAAGGCCTGATTATTTTCATTTTATTTTTTGTTTCCACATTAGTAAAGACCGAGCAGCAGAGCCGAGTATCTATCTGTCTGTCTGTCTGTCTGTCTGTCTGTCTGTCTGTCTGTCCATCTATCTATCTGTCTATCTACATACACATATACAGTATTCATTAAATGGACCATGTTGTAGAGCAAAATTCAGCAAAAACATTTTCTGGTGATGCTGCTTCCTTTTTTCTGCTGCTGATTTACTGGGTAAAGTTTCCCACCTTCTTCTTTTTCTGAAGCCTTTATTTCAGAGTTGTTCTTTCTTGACTTGAGCATAAATGTCTCTGTCATCAATTGGTTGCAAGGCAGCAGAGGCTCCAGCTGAATTAATATTAATGTGCTGCGTGCAGTCTGATGATTTCGCTTTAAATCATTAGTCAGACGAGCACCACCTTCTGCCTGAAGGAGCCTTGTGCAATACGTTTTTCTTTTTAAAAAAAAAATAAAAAAATCCCTTGGTGATAGAAAGGTTCCTCCTCCTTTATGTCCCACAAGATAAATAGTATTTTGAGTGAGTCGACTCATTTCTTGTCTTATATGTCTGGCCACTTCTGGGATCCAGTGATTTTTCATCCTTTAAGTCCACATTTTGGCACAAATAAATAGAAACAACACTCCAAGCTGCCTGGAAGCTGTCTGCAAACCGGAGCACCTGCTGATGAAATATGCCACAAGGTGGGGCTGTTTGTTGCATCATATGTCTGTGTTTGTCTGCAAACTTTTCTTCCAGCTGATGAGACAATCATCAATGCAAATCGTGTGCACATTTATTTCCTGCTGTGTTAGCTAACTAAAATAGAAAGATTAAAGAGGCGCAGCGCATGTTTGACAGACCTGCTCTTTCTCAAATGTGTCTCCATGAATTATTTGCACGATGAAGTTAAAAGCTGACAGACATTACAGAAGTCTAAGCCATGACGTTTAATGTTGACCTTAAGGGAACTCTGAGGTTTGTGAGAAACTACATGTAGAACCACCACACTTAATTAAAAAAATAAAACAAATGTAAGCTATCTTATTTGTTTTTTTAAAGCTCACATTAGGGAATGAAAGCCTCGTTGACATAAACAGTAGGTTACTGCTCTGGGACTTATCTGTTCGGTTGATGCATTAGTTTCTTCTTGTATGAATTTAATTACATATTCTCTGTTTTGTCTATTTTTCTTTTATGCAATCAGTGCTCGGATTCCCACTGAGACTGGATGGAGACCTCCCAGAAACATGTGTGCGCCAGCAGACGCCCTCCAGCCTGCTGCTGTCTGGATGCTCAGCGGTGCTGATGCTGATCGTGCTGCTGCGTGTTGCGCGGTGGCGCAGCGCGGACCCAGCTGAGGATTCAGGATGGCAACGTGAGGACGGCGAGACGGCTGGAAACGACTGAGTACACACTCTTGGTGCTCATCTGATCGAGTACTGAACCTCTCCGAGAGATCCTGCCCTTCAGGGGACCGCAACAGGATTTCACTGGTGCGCGTGGCGCCTATTTGGAGCAGGTCCGCTGGGGTGTTTCTTAACTTACCTGACAAGATGGTTTCTGCTTATTTCTTGGCGTGAGCGGCAGCACACAGTCGGGAGTGTGGAATTCCATTCCAAAGTTTGTTTGTTCCCTCGCTATGGTTTCCTGAGACTGGGGATGGCAGACGCTGATTGGAGAGGAACGCGTCTTGCTTCACAGAGTTAATTCTGCATGGATGCTGTCTGTGCGATCACGGCTCCTCTGGCAGATGAGTGCGTATCTGAATCCTCATCGTGGGAGCCTGCTGTGCTGACAGAGAGCCGCGTGCTCAGGTGGGAGTCGCGTACACGTGAGGCGCTTTCTTTCTGTAGGAAACTTTGTGACTGGGACGCAGCGCAGAATGATGAAAGCAGCGCGACGCATCTGGTCTCTTTCAACGCTCCGAGCTCCGTGATTTGCTCCTACACGAGGTTCTAACAAGATTTTTCTTTTATATTGAACTGGATGGGGAATGTGTTTCCAAACTGTGGACCCCTGCTGGAGGGGACAGCAGCGGACACCCCGACCCCTTCCTGCACCCACAGGTGTTCCTTGTGAACCGGTGAGTATTTTTTTTTCACCCCACAAATTCCTCAGTTGTGTACTTTGGTCACTTCGTAACTACAAATAGGGCACAGTTTTTGTTTGTTTGCTTTGTAAATTCGACTCGAGAATAAATCCAGAAAGTGGACTCTGGAAGTCGATGAAACCGGTTTGGAAGAAGTAGAAATAAGAAAAGTGCTGCAAAAGCTTCATGTTTCAAATAGTCTTTGGCAAAGATTGAGGATGAGATTATTTCTACTTTGCAGCTGATAATTTGAGATTTAGAAGATGTTGAGATTCCAGTTCAGTAATAGTATTGTATTCTAATTTTCTTTATTATTATTAATAATGATAATAATGACAACAATAATAAGGATAAATTATAGAACACATAGAAAAGCATTTAAGTGGAATTGGATGCAAAGATAGTTACTATAAAGTCAACATTTTTCCACATGATCATACCTCAGCTTTCTCTTGTTCTTTTTTTATGTAGATCTCTGAGCACAAACTGAAATTTAAACTTCAAATATGGGCTGTTTTAAAGAAATGCATCCTGATTAGTCAGAAAAACTCAATTATTAATTATAAATTCACCAGTAAATAAATGTATTTATTTATCTATTTCTTTCAGTGACCCCAAATCCCAAAATGCCGAACTGTGGATAGAGAGCTGACCTGTGTCTGCCTCCCTGCAGTCCCTCTCCTCATCATCATCTGCTTGTTCTTCATCCTCCCCTTTTCCATCCCCACCTGACACCTTTGACCTTTTTCACCTTTTTTCCCTTCTCCATCACTGTCTGCATTTTAGAACTCCTTAACTCCTTCATCTCCCTCACTCTTCTATCTCTCCACTCCCCCTCAGACCCACCACCTCCTCCTTTTCCTCCCCCCCCACAGCACACATGCAGGCCAAGAAGCGGTACCTGCTCGTGTCTGTGGGAGCCGGTCTCATTTTCCTCGTCTACCTTTGGGGTCTGCAAATAGGGGAGTTCCAGCAGCAGCAGCAGCAGCAGTACCAGTATCCACAGTTCCCCCAGTACCACCACTATCACCAGCAGGAATATCAGTTCAACCACCAGGATCTGGGCACGTACCAGCCCCATCCTCTGCCCCAGAGACGTCCATCCAGACTGGTCAGACACTGGCAAAAGTCCACCGAGGTGCTGGAGCCGTATCTGGAGGGAGGAGAGCAGGAGGTAGAATGGCCTAATTATTATTATTTTTATTTTATTTTATTTTATTTTTTTTGGGGGGGGGGGACCGCTAAATAGAACATGGGGAAGCAGAAACTCTTTCATTTAATATGAGCTACAAGAACCATCGAGATCAGCAATCAAAGGGAAAATGCTTTGTTGAAGATGAGACAACTAGAATCATCAAATTAAGATTTTAAAACCGAGGATGCTGTGCCCTCTTGTGCTTTTTTAATCATGCTATAATTAAAGTGGAGCACATCTTTGAATAGTTCAAAATTTGGGTGAAAAACAATGATGAGGCAACATGTTCTTTTTCTTGCGCTATTTTTAGACATTTTCATGGTCATAACAGTTTTGAAATTTAAGTTCGAAAAGAAAAGGGAACTTAATTTTTGGTTCATATGACTTACAAAGTCTAAATAAAGAAATTGCTGAATAAAAAAAAACTATAGAGTTGATACAATTAGGTAGAACGCTGTCGGAGTCAGAGGACCTTGAGTTTAACATTTAAGATGCGGTGGCGCCGTGCAGTGGTGACAATAGCCAACAACTTTGAGGTAGAACATCATGTTAAACCTCTACATCCAGTATCCTCATCTGTACCTCTACTGGAGCATGACCCTGCAGTCTATGCAAAAAAAACAACCCCAAGCAGCATCGAGCACTTTGGGGGCGTGTAACCTTTCAGAGCGTTTACAAAGCAAATTTAAAATTGTAACTCTCAGCAAACACATTTCATATGATGTTTTTTTACATTGTTGGTTAAATGCTGGCTAATTGCTTGCTGACATTTCTTTGCTTTCCAAAGTTATAAGCCGAGATGGCTGAGAAAGGACTTTTGGGAACTCTGAAGCCGTGTGTAGCCTCAGGTGTGCTTGTGTTCTCTTGAACTTGTGAAACGTCATCAGTCACAATCAGAGTACTGTTCCAATCCAAAATCCACATCTGAGTACGACATATGCCAAGTACGATGACAATCCCCAGATACTTCTGCCTGCATTATGAGTCTCTAGAAGCGTAAAGGCGAGTGTTGGGGACCATGAACTGAGATCATCAGAAGAATGAACTTCCAGACGGTAGCTACCAGCATGATTCTGTTGCCGATAGCTACGTCGTCGCTGCTGCACAGATAAAACACGACAGTTCACCAGTGGTTAATGTAGTGTGACCATCAGTTTTACGCTGCATTTACTGATTCATTGTGGGATACACTGAGTTCACTATGCAGGACTTAACAGTTCAGACAGTCGTGCACTGTTGTGAGAATCGACTGGTTCAGGACACAGTCTTGACGCCAAATGATCCCAGAATGCATTTCACATTAACAAGCAGCAGCATTGGAGAGAGCTCGTAATTCTAATTTACAATTCAACTGCTGCTGTGTGAAGGAATGCAGATGTTTTTGGAGCTGTGTGGGTCCAGTAAGAGTACTGTCATTCCAATAGACCCAACAGCAAGTATTTTGTCCTGAACTGGACTTGCCAAGTGTGAACTACCAAGTACACAAGTCAAACGTGCCTTACCTGGCAAGAGAGAATGTTTAAGGGTGTCATTCTAACGGTGTCCATTGGTCTGTACAGGAGGACAGCCCTCAGCTCCATCACCAGCACACCTCCCCTCGTGAACGACGGGCGATCCGCGACAACATCTACAGGTACAAGCGCTGCCGCATGGAAACCTGCTTCAACTTTGCCCGCTGCCAGTCAGGCTTCAAGGTTTATATCTACCCTCCCCAGAGGGGGGACGAGATCTCGGAGACCTACCAGAAGATCCTGTCCTCCATTGAGGGATCTCGCTTTCATACCACGGACCCTTCACGGGCCTGTCTGTTCATTCTGGCTGTGGACACGCTGGACAGGGACCAGCTCTCAGTTCAGTACGTCCAGAACGTCAGAGCCCGCATCCACAGCTTGCCAACATGGAATGATGGCAGGAACCACCTGATATTCAACCTGTACTCTGGCACCTGGCCCGACTACACAGAGGATCTTGGGTTTGAGGTGGGCCAGGCCATGCTGGCTAAGGCCAGCGCAGATGTGCTCAACTTCCGACCCAAGTTTGACATCTCCATCCCTCTGTTCTCCAAGGATCACCCACTTAAAGGAAGGGCCGCAGGTCATGTGACGCTGAATGATGCGCCGCCTTCCAGGAAGTACCAGCTGGTTTTTAAAGGGAAGCGGTATCTAACCGGCATAGGTTCAGAGACGAGGAACGCTCTCTACCACATCCACAATGGGCAAGATATTATTCTGCTGACCACGTGTAAACATGGCAAGGACTGGGAGAAACACAAGGACTCCCGCTGTGACAGAGACAATGAAGACTACTCAAAGTAAGACACACCTCTTGATCTCTTTTACCCTTTTCTCCTGCTTCTGGGTTCCGTTTGTAACAAGCAGCTGCGCTCTTGAATCTGTGAATTAAGGTGATTGATTAGTCTCAAAGCTTTCTGTGCTGACTCAGTGTCCTGGTTTAAGGAGCTCTCACCTTTTCATTCCTCTGCCTTTGGGATTTTATCTGTCAATTCAGTGTTTTCTGTGTCTGCAAATATAGCTGTCAACCTGCTTTTTTGCAGATATTAGTGCTGTGGCACCTTTTTCCAGAATCAGCTCTTGCTTGTTGTTTCAAACGCAGCTTGTTTGTGCGTCATGACAGCTCTTGACGTTAGCTTGTGATATTTGTGTGCAGGTGTATAAAGTTGTTGATGTCTACAAATTTGGTTTCTTGGCTGCATCTCTTCATGTGAGTGGCGTTGGGGACTGCATGTTCTCTGCATGAAGCTCTTCTTTGAGGAGGGGCGTTGGACGCTTTCATGTGGAGATATCACAGCTGTCATGGGAACTTAAGCCTCACTGTTACTGTGCATTCTGAGACAAAATGAAACATAAATGTGCAGATATTCCTGCTGTTTTGTGTGTGTGAAGGAGATATGGCAGCAGTTAAGAAGGAAAGTTTGGTCAGCTCAGTGATCTGAGCCAAGAAGCAAAGTTCACCTTTTGAAAATTTTAAAGCTGACAGCAGAAAGAAGCAAAGTGGTCGCACGCAGAGTGAAGTGGGAATGTCATTCTTCACCTCACTTTCTCCTGGATATAGTGGTTATAGTTATGTTCAGACCATCAGATCATTTTGAGTTTTCTTCTTTTTTTCTTTTTTTAGAGTACCTTTTAGCGGTTCTGAAGTGAACAGTGCTCTAAATTGTCCAGTTATACAGCTCAGAAAAAAAAAGATTTGAATGTTGGCTTGAAAGAATCTGGTCTGACTGCTTTATTTCATTTACACATGCTTGTTCTTCTGCTTTATGCATAAAGCAGAAGAACAAGCAACAAGGTTGAAGTATGTGTCAGGAAGTGCATCACTTTGGAAAATATAATCCCAATGACCTTAGAAATTGTGTTCCCGTATAACTAATTTATGACTTAAATTTTAACCTGAAGGAAATGCAAATGTAACCTTTTCCATCACATAATGAGGGAACAATAATTAACACATTTAGCACATAGAAAATATGCTGAGACCAAATATATCAGTAACATATTCAGTAAGATCTTCTTAATGACCACGAACCAGGATTAGAACGTTCCTCTTGGAATCAAGAAAATGGTTGAACTGTCTGAGGAAACGTTTTGCTTTTTACCCTCTTTTCAAACATCTATTACATCATCAGTGTGTCACAATATGTTTCTGTCACTTTTTGGATGATTTTGCTGTTTTGCTCAACTGGACAAAAAAATAAATAAATAAAGTTGGGCTTTCATGCCCGAACAAGGTGTTTAATTTAATCTCTGTATCCAAAAGAAAAATGAGGTAACTGTAAAAAAAACAAAAAAAAAGAAGAACTCATTACAACTTATCGTTATTCTAAATCCAACTTGTTATATTTTGTACGGCCGCTAAGCTCTTTATACTGTCTGTCTTTGAGCTCTGTGAATGTTGACGAGTGACAGAAACTGTTCCCTGTCGACAGAAAAGCAAACTGTTGATTTGTTAGATGTGCAGGTCAGTGTGGTTCTCTGTGGACTGATCCCAGGTGGATTTTTGATCTGGGGGATCTGGAGGCCTCGGGCTGTTTTGTTGTGCTGCATTTCACCTGGCTTTGGCCGATGGCGTCTGTGAATCCAGACGAAGATCAGCTATTCGACGTCAGCTGAATTAGAGTCTGAAATTCTTTGTTTTTTTTGAAGGGTAAGGGCCTCAAACTGCTCCTCTGTGTTCATCAGCAACCTTTTTCCAACTGGAGTTTGGTGTAAGATTGTCAGCATCCAGTAACTATAAGAAAAATGCCATTAGTTGGAAAAAAAACTGCTAAAGAGAGAGAAAGAGTCAGAGCACAGTTAGGTCATAATTTCTCCTCACAAAAGCATCTGATGCATTTGATGCATTTGATTGTGAAATTATACACTGATAATCGTGTCTCATTTATGTGTACGCATCTGTACACTCAGCAGTTAAAACCCGCAGGCCTTGTTTCATTTCAAATCTAATGCGCTGCAGCACAAAGCCAGCACAGCAAAAGAAAAATCAGTTTCCCATTGCTAATGGACTGCAGCGTGTTTCTGAAAGCGCAATGACAGTAATCATGCACACGCAGTTACATTTCCCTCTGCTTCACAGGCCAGTATCAATACTTTATCAGCTGCAGCTCACATGCTGAGAACAGACTAGATTCTTCCACATACAACAGTTTAGGATAAAAATACAACTAATAAAATGGAGATTGGAGGTTATGTGAGCACTTTTTCTATTAGAGAGTTCACTGAGTATCAGAGCTGATGTTTTTCATAAATCTGAACATTAAAGTGAACGTATTTCCTTCAACTGCAAACTGTAACTACTTTAACATCATGTTGGAGTGCATTAAAAAGAGAAAAGTTGTGATTAATGAACATGGATAGTAGAACTGATGGCTTTATGCATGGCTTTAAAAACAAGCTAATCAACTAAGTAGCTAAACAGCACAATACATGCTTTAGGTATTTAAAAGGAACAACTTGGAGCAGAGCTGCAGAATGAAACACAAAAGGTGGTGAATGATGGAGTTTATTAATGAGCAGAAAAGTGCTTAAGAGGCGGCTTGACTAATTAAACAGTGCATTAATTCTTCCTTTGCTTCAGTCTGTCTGCTGCTGGCGTCATATCAAATACCAACGATTCATCTCTCAGTCGCTGCTGTGTGCCTCAGAAAGAGTCAGTTTACTGAATCATGTTCAGCCCCAAATCCAATGATGTTGGGACGCTGTGTGAAACGAAAAAATAAAAACAAAATGATTTGAAAATCCTTTTCAACATATAATCAGTTGAATATACTACAAAGACAAGATATTAATATTTAAACTGATAAATTTTATTGTTTTCTTTTTTCCGTTTTTTGCAAATATTCATGGGGTGAATGGGGTTGAGGATGAGGTGAGGTTCACAACTTTGTGAGAAACTCCGTGATCAAATAGTCCAACAGTTTAAGAACAACATTTCTGAACGTACAATTGAAGGAATTTAGGGATTTCATCATCAGTCCATAGAGATTTTTCCAGATTCTCTGCACGTAAGCAGCAAGGATGAAAACCAACTCTGAATCCCCGTGACCTTTGACCCCTCAGGCAGCACTGCATTAAAACCCAACATCATTCTGTAAAGGATATTAGCACGTGGGCTCAGGAACACTTCAGAAAACCATCGTTAGGTAACACAGCTGGTTGCTACATCTACGAGTGAAAGTTAAAACTCTACCATGCAAAGACAAAGACAGATATCACCAACACCCAGAAACCAGCTTCTCTGGACCCGAGCTCATCTGAGATGGACTGAAGCAAAGAGGAAAAGTGTGCTGTGGTCATTTCAGATTGTTTTTGGAAATCATGGACGTCGTGTCCTCCAGGCCAAAGAGGAAAAGGACTGACCAGGTTGTTATCAGATCAAAGTTCCAAAGCCAGCATCTGTGATGGTATAGGGGGTTGTTAGTGTCCATGGCATGGCTAACTAGCACATCTGTGATGGTATAGGGGGTTGTTAGTGCCCATGGCATGGCTAACTAGCACATCTGTGATGGTATGGGGTTGTGTTAGTGTCCATGTCACACATCTGTGATGGTATGGGGTTGTGTTAGTGTCCATGTCACACATCTGTGATGGTATAGGGGGTTGTTAGTGCCCATGACATGGCTAACTAGCACATCTGTGAAAGCTCCATTAATGCTGAAAGGTCCATCCTGTTAAGCTCAGGGAGGGGAGGACCCAAACGCAGAACACGAAAGGTGAGTTTAATGTAGTAGTTTATTTGGTTGCTCATGATTTAGGGTTCTGATCCACACACTGCAGGCAGGGCTGGTGAGGCAGGCAGGTCCTGGATACAAAAAACAAGTTATCAGGATGAATGTGTCAGAGTTCAGGTGAGTCAATAAAGCGGTCAGGCTGGCCTTGAGCATCGATACCACGTGGTAACACAGACAATCCAATGATCTGTGCCTGGAGGTCCAAGACTTTATAGTGTGGTGGTGATGACAGAAAAAGCCTCAGGTGTGCTGGAGGTGGAGATCCAAGGCTCCGCCCAAACCAAAAGGGAAAAAAGATCAGGCAGGCTGCTGGCATGTTCTTTCCTCAGATCCTGACTGGTTATACTGATCTGTGTAGACTGGGACCAGTAAAACAGCCTCGACAAACTATGACTGCAGCTCCATACAAATCTGCTAGTTACTTATATGAAAAAACTAGAAATGAGAGTATGTTGGATTATCATATTAAGAAAAGCCTCAAACCTCAGAGTGGTAACAAAATCTATGCGGCTGCTGTGACAACTTGCTATAACTGCCCTGTAGATTACAACTGCATTTCATTGTATTTAATGGTGACTGTAAGACGCTGTTCAATGTATGGCATATGAGTTAAAGATCAATACAGTGAACTAATAGGACTGTATCATTGTAATTTATTAACAAACAAAAAGAGAGAAAAAAAACGGTAGTAAAGAGCAGTTGTTGGGGGGGGGGGGTTGGTGTTTCATCCTTGTTTTTGTTTAAAACTACTAAAGAGAAAATCCGAGCGCAGATGTGGACAGACGTTCCTCTGAACGCGCCACATGCTGGACCTCTTCCACCTGTAAAACAGCCTAACAGTCGCTTGAATCACAAGGTTGCTGCTGAGGAATTCTTCCTGCGTGTTTGCTGCTGCCTGCTCTGGTGTTTTACACTCAGCACATCAATACAGACATCACCAAGTACAGATGGTGTGTGTGTGTGTGTGTGTGTGTGTGTGCGCTTGGAGGGGATCTCACCCAGCGAGGTTCCCTGATGAGAACAGAAACCGACTGGGATCCTGGAGCCTCAGGGCGGTCGATAATTGGCCTCCAATTGAATTAAGCTGTGAATGAAGGGGACAGATAGAGATCTCGCCTCCCTCTGAGCAGCACCGGATTGAACTCAAGCTGTTTTACTGTACAACGATAACAGCCGCCTCACCAATTAGAGCCTTGCTGTACTGAAGTTTTTCCCCAAAGATGGTTTGATATCACAGGCTGTGGGCTTAACTTACAAAGTGGCAGAAGAATGTTTAATTCCAATCGCTTTCACATTTACAAGATAACGTTTTTGGTCAAAAGGATGAAGGAAGGAAGTGGTGCCGGGGAGTCCGATGGGATGAGTGGTGTCTGAAGAGCAAATCCATGAACTTCCCTTTACGCCTCTTGTTTTATCGCTACTGGTTCTTAAGAGGTTTTGTTTTTTACGTTTGATCTTTTTATTTTGCCCTTCAAACTTTCCTTCCTGTTAATGTCTAGAAACATTGTTTTTTAAATGTCATAGAATGAATGCAAAGAGATAAAAAAGATTAAATTTAAAAATATGGAAAAAAAACCTTTTAAATAGAAAATAATAAAGTCCTTATTATAACCATAGATTTAAATCTGCTGAAAATAGAAAAGCTGTTCAGATTTCATGGATGAATGGGAGGCATGTCTGAGCTGCTGGAGCAAGTAGATGATTTTAAATCTTACCACTCCAACCAGAAAAAGATGTTCATTTTCTTCCAACACCTACCATTGATCGAGTCATAAATACTGTGAATGATAGTGGGTTTTAAATATGTTTAATGGTGCTAAACAGCCAACATGACATCAGTTCTGCCAGCGAGCTGAACGTGTTTGAATCATTTCTCTGCTCATGTTCAGCTCTGTGCTGCAACACTCATGACAGACATCAGACTGCACACGCTGACAACCATCCACTCCGAAGCAACGCTGGTACCTTATTATAAAAATTATTATAATCTCAGGGATCTGGCTGGTAACAAGGACATCGCAGCAGCTTATTATTTTTAATTAGCTCCAACTTTCCATATTAGCCTGCTTAGCTTCCACAGTTGTGGAGCTCGAGTCAGCGACACCCTCGCGGTGCAGTCACTCGTTTTATCCCACTTGGGATGACATAAGTTTTATAAAAGAGCTCAATTACCTTATGATATTATGACTAATACAGAAGCATGGACTTGTTTCTTCATGCAGTCAGGAGATATGATTAAGAATATTTTTTGGCTAGCGGCATTTCCAGATCCCATAATTATTCAAACAAAACAGTAACGTTTCTAATGTCTTGTGGCATTTTTTTGAATAGCCAACTGCTGTCTTTCTTCTTCTTCCTTGAATTAAGGTTTTAATCTTTTACACTTCTGTTACAAGGTTATTAGAGCATCTGATCTGTTGACCCAATTCATTGCTGTAAGTGTTAACCTCCCTTTACTTTTTGAAATTTTACTGATCTGAAACACAGTCCAGTTCATGACAGAGGTACAGAGTCTGTTTCAGCCCCAAATGTACTACAAGAATCACACATTGGCATCCCCAAATAGCCTTTTTTGTCTTGGCAAATTAAATCTTTTATGCTGAGCTATTAGCGATTCTGTGTGTAGTCTGGTGCACATCTGCTGCCTGTTCTTTTTGGGACACTTTCAAACCTTAAGAGTCCCATGTTTCTGTATAAAGAGGAGTACTAATGTTACAAGCAGCACCTTCGTGAAGAGCTGCTGCTATGCTTCACTGCTAAATACAGACTGATGTCGAAGAGATTCATATGTGACACATAAATGTCAGCATGCAGAATTACACTATTTTATTGGCCACAGCAGATACTGGAGATATAAGAGGTAGTTTTGTGGTGTTTCAGCATGTAATCAAATGGCTCCTTTCTTTTGAAGTGTTGGTGATGTAAATAAACTGCACATTTGTGCTGGTTTGTTCTGCTCTTGACTGTAGTTTGACTGTGCACACCTTTGAAAAATAATGCTGCATGGTTATTTTACACCCACTGATCACTGTCATTTGACAAATGTGTTCCCATCTGTGATTGTTTCATAAAAAGTGAGTAAAGACACTAAATGAATTAGTTATAATATGCTCTCTCTGTTCAGAGTGTTTAATCTGATGGGTCCCAGCATGCATAAAAGTGCACACAGCTGCTGTCACATCTGCCAAAGTTTGGCAGCTGCAGAATACAATATGTATGATGGAAGTGTCTGTCTGTATTAATGTGAATGTCCGCTCTGGCCACGTGGGTGGCCTCTGCTATCGATGTGTGCTACAACTAGTGAAGTTATCTTTCTGGCGTTGTTGTAGATGTTCTTTGAAAGACCTGATATCATGCCTCCTGTGACTTTAGGCCATTCAGAAATGATTTGTATCAGCTTATATTCATCTTTTGGGTTGTCTGGTTACATTTCAAATTGTACACAACTGACAAAATAATCAATAAATGTGTCCCAGAGCATTCAGACTGGAAGCTTTAAGACCATGTTTTTTCAAAACATCATTGTTATGATGTCACAAGAGACCTGCGTTTGCTGACTGGATTCCAAGCAGAGAACAACTCCTGCATCTTGATCAACGTGGGCTCTGACTTGCAGCTACAGAATATGCATTCATTATTCACTGCTTTCTTGGTGGGCCTTTCTTTCCATGTTTCTCCCGCAGTCCAAAAAAAAAGGCTTGCTGGGTTAATTGGTGTTGTTAAATTGCCCTCAGATGTGAGTGGTTGGATATCCACATGTGGACTGGTGACCTGTCCAGGTGTACCCCTGCTTTTCATCCAAAGAGAGGTGGGATAAGCTCCAGCAGACCCCTGTGACCCTGCGTGGGTATAGATAGAGGAGGGAAGGTCAGAGTGAAAGAACACTGGTGTGTTTGGCTGCTGCTTCTAACTCTGAAGCATCTTTGAGTGTCCTGATAAAGTGCTTTATGAATGATTGAAGTTGTGCTGATATCTGCCATCTCTTCTGCATATGTGCGTTAACCGCATACGCCCCCTTTAACACGTATATATTTTGCAAAAGCAGTCTGTGAATCTCAGATGAAGTCATCCAAATGTAATTTGGTCCATAACTCGTTACTTATATTGAGTGTCCTGCACCAGTTTTCATCAATAAGGGTCCAGAAGCTAACCACTTTCACTTCCCACATCACATTCAGGGCTCAAAATGTACGACTCCATGTAGCCACACATGATGCATATGATACACATACGATACTATAATGATAGATGTTTGATTTATCCATCAGACGATTGTTGGTCTTTTTTGTAATAATTGGAATGACCCATCGGCTGAGAATAATTAGTCAGTTAATAGACAGGCTCACTTGCACCATCATGTGTATTTACTTTTTTACAAGTGTGTACAGATGTCTTAAATGCTAAATGTTCAAGACCTCGTGTGCAGCTTGTTCGATATGAAATGTTTTTTTTTTTAGAGAGAAATCACAGCAAATATGCACCTCTTAATTTACAAGCTTTTACAGTGAACTTCAAACAAGCTGCAGTTTACAGTGAAACCCAGTGATGAATAAAGATGTTAATATTGGTAGCTTCGTCACAAGTGCAACAAATCATTAGTGTGTGATAAAACACTAGCAGTGTGTTTTTTAATTTGCTCAACTGCCTTTTTTTTTCAATTTTCATTACAGGTGATTGATTGAATATTAGTTTTTTGTACGCTATATATGTTACTGAAGGCTGCAGCCTCTCCTATCTCTCTCACTCAGCAACAAGTTTTGAGTTCACAGCTACACTTTTAGTAGCAATCACCACTTTAAAAATACTGGGATGCTGTGTAAAAAAAACAAAAAAACAGTCCATATTGTATTCTCATTTTATCACGTAAAGGTAAAAGGATATCAAAAAAAAGATATCAGCTGCACATCTCAAAAAAGTTGTTGGTGATGTTTATCATTGTCTGGCATCCCCTCTTCTTTTAACATCTGTCTGTGAACATCTGGGAAGTGAGGAGACCAGTTTCTGGAGTTTTAGGAACTTGTATTTGTGGACTGTAAGTGAACTGTGTTCACAGACAGTGATGTCCAGTAGAATCAGGACTGTTTTTAATGCAGTGATGTCCAGTAGAATCATGACTGTTTTTAATGCAGTGATGTCCAGTAGAATCATGACTGTTTTTAATGCATTGATGTCCAGTAGAATCATGACTGTTTTTAATGCAGTGATGTCCAGTAGAACCATGACTGTTTTTAATGCGGTGATGTCCAGTAGAACCATGACTGTTTTTAATGCAGTGATGTCCAGTAGAACCATGACTGTTTTTAATGCGGTGATGTCCAGTAGAATCAGGGCTGTTTAATGCAGTGAAGTCCAGTAGAGAATCATGACTGTTTTAATGCAGTGATTTGTGAGAACCTGAAGATCACCTACATCCAGTTTTGACTTTCCGCCTTGTCTCTTGTGCACAGACAGACAGATGACAGATGATATTTTGTATTATTGATGGTGGGATTTACAAATTCTTTGCAATTTTACATTTAAGACTATATTTCTGTAATTGTTCCACAAGTTTGAATGCAGTTTGTCACAGATTTGTGAACCTCTGTCCATCTTTACATCCTAGAAGCTCTGTCTGTCTGAAATGCTCCTTTTATATCCAGACATGTTACTGACCTGTTGTCAGTTAATCTAAGTGGTTAAATGTTCCTCCATTTGTTTATGTTTTGCAGTAGTTTATTTCCCAGCCTTTTGTCGCTCCCGTTCCAAACTTTTTGCAGATACTGTATGTTGCTGTCATCAAAAGTAAAAATGTTAATATTTTCCATTAAATGGTATCATGTCTCAATTTCAACATCTGCTATGTTCTTTCTGTTCTATATAGAATAAAATATTGGGTTAGGAGATTAGCATTTTGTTTATTTACCTTTTACCCACCATCCTTTTGTTGAATTGGAGATAAACTTCCCCACAAATATAAACCATGTCCTCAAGACACATACTTTTCTGGTCATATATATGCATTTATATGTTCATATAGTTCATATAGCATATACGCATTTGGCTACATCAAACTGATGAACTGCTGGTGTCACTCTACTACATGAAGGCAGATTTGGCTGCAGAATGAAGCGGCTTCATCTCTACCAGCAGACTGAGAGCTTATAGAGAGGAAGGTGCAGGCAGCCACCATTGTAGCCACTTTACATTTGTTTCCAGCGATAATACTGAATTTATATAGTGATTTTGCTGCTGTAAATATAGTGTTGCAGGTTAGGGAAGCTGATCTAAAACTCAAAGTAAAAATAGAGAAAAGAGGCTGTGACATCTTGAAAATCATGTTTTTTCTTGAGTCATGGTCTATGTCAAACTAGTTGTATGCAACGCTTATTCAGGATAAATAGACTTCAAAATAGCACAGTGTTGGACCTTTAAAGTGAATCAAAAGTCACTGCCCTGTTTCCTTGTGGCTCAATGTCCTTTCTCCTCTCTTCACTTTAATCTCCCCCATTCTACTCCTCACCCTCTCTTCCATTTTTATCCCTTATTTTCCTTTCTGTGCTCTTCCTCAATCCCCCACTTTTTCATCCCCTCTTCTTGTCTTGCCTGCTGAGCTAAACTAAACACTGAAAAGGTTTTACTGCTGTGCTGTCTCAGTGCATCTTTGATGCAAGTCATGATGAAGAGCACCCTCAGGAATAATAACAGAGTTTGCCGCTTTCAGAGAGGGCGAGAGATGAATTCAGGACTTCTAAGAACTTTGATGTGTGACTGCATTAGAGCAACAGAAAGCAGGCGAAAGCAGCTTGTTTTTGAAAATGCACAGAAGTAAGGAAGAAAAACAGACACTTGGGAACGAGCATCTAGAATGATATAGTACATTTAGAAATAAAGATGGATATTGGTTTGAGCCTGCTGGTTGGTCAAAACCTTTTTGCGTAGCGTTTTAACAACCACAAAGAAAGAAATGTTGAGATGATAAGTCAGAAAAGTGGTAGCTAATACTTTAATTGTTTAACAACAATGAACCTTTAATCGAAGGGATTTATGTATTCATCCCTTTACAGTGCATAATAGGATGAAATGATTCAATAAATCTGGAGAGGGAAGCCTAAGCCAGACACCTGTGACCTCTAATCCCTCAGATGACACTGTATCAAAAACTGACACTCATCAATAGCTAATCTAACCTCATGGGTGAGGGATTACTTTAGGGAACTTGAAAAATAATGGTTATGGGGCTACATTTGCAAAGACCTCTCAAAACTTAAGTGAAGATGCCTTTTTTTGTTCAGTTTCAGCATCAACACCTCTGGGTTCAGAAGAATCTGGAACTGACTGTCTGACTGTAATGAATTCAGATGAATCAATATTCCTGATCAAACCAGTATTGACCCTTTATTTCTCCCCCCAGTTAGGGTGGGAAAGAACCTGGGTGTCATGATTAATGCAGTTACAGTCCACGGTTACTGTCCACGGTTACAGTCCACGGTTACATTCCACGGTTACTGTCCACAGTTACTGTCCATGGTTACAGTCCACGGTTACTGTCCACGCTTACAGTCCACGGTTACAGTCCACGGTTACTGTCCATGGTTACAGTCCACGGTTACTGTCCACGCTTACAGTCCACGGTTACATTCCACGGTTACTGTCCACGGTTACTGTCCACGGTTACTGTCCATGGTTACAGTCCACGGTTACAGTCCACGATTACAGTCCACGGTTACTGTCCACGGTTACTGTCCACGGTTACAGTCCACGATTACAGTCCACGGTTACAGTCCACGGTTACTGTCCATGGTTACATCTCTCCTCAACTACTGCAACACTCTCCTTGCTGGCCGACCAGCATGTGCTGTGAAACCCTCATTGAGGACCAAGTTCATCATTAAACCAAAACAACTCACATAAAAAAGCTACTCGTTGAGCTTCAGTAGCTCTGACCAGTGTTTCGCGAGTAACTCTTAAGCCTCTAAAACCCATCTTTTTTTCTACTGGCTGCATGCATATATATATATATGTATATAAATATATCATATATATCATATATATATGTATATACACACACATATATATATATATATATACACACACATAATATGATATATATATGTATATAAGTATATATATCATATATATATATATACACACACACACACACACACATATATACATATATATATATGTATATGTATATATATAGATATATATAGATATATACATACATACATAATGTGTATAGACCTACCTGACAATAACTTTTTTTTCTTTTTTTGAAGTTGGATAAATCAGAATCAGAATTTACTTCACAGTCCAGAACTGCCTCTGTTTTGTCTGTCTGTCAGAGTCCAGTCTGTAGGTGTCCCTCCCCCTCAGTCCGCTGCCCAGCAGATGATGCCGTACATGATGGTGCTGACCACCTCAGACTCGTAAAACATCCTCAGCATCGTCCCACAGATGCTGAAGCCCCTTAGTCGTCTCAGGAAGTGTAGATGGCTCTGGCCTTTTTTGAAGACATGTCATCAGAAAACTTCTGAAGGTGGCAGCACTCGGCGCAGTAGCTGAAATCTGTCAGGTAGATCGTGAAGAGGAAGGAGGGATGACAGTCCCTTGTGGGACCTCAGTGTTGCTGATCACTCTGTTGGACAGACAGCTCTGCAGGCGCTCATACTGTGGTCTACCCGTCAGGTAATCTGCATCCAGGACACAAGAGGGCCTGCACCTGCATCAAAGTCAGCTTCTCCCCCAGTAAAGCCAGTCTGATGGTGTTAAACGCACAGAGAAATCAAAGACAGCGATTATCACCGTGCTGGCTTTCTTGTCCAGGGAGGTAGATGATGACATCATCCACTCCCAGATGGGGCTGACAGGTGAACTACTAGTGTGTCCCTTACCAGCCCTCTGACATCTAACCTCAGAATTTATTAACTCAAAAAAAAAATTTAAAAAATTTAGAGACGACTAGAATCACTGCCAGTGGAACACAGAAAGGACAGGACAGACAAAGACAAGAGATAGAGGACAGACAGTGTTGGATGTGATGTGTGTGTTGTGTATTGTGGTGTGTGTGGTTTACTTCTACTCCATCATAAGAGCTGATCACTCTGTTCCTCGCAGGAACAGCGCCTGGCAGTTCAAACAGGCAGTTAGTTAGCTGATGATGAAATGAGCTACCAAAGACTCTTGAGGACACACGTCCTCTGAATGCTCCTAACACATTAAGATTCCTAACCCTCATCTTATTCTGTTGCACTTTTTTTATTGCGCTTATTGTTCACCTGTCTACACTGTCTTGATTTGTTTCTTACAAGGACTTCATGCCGTCTACAAGGCCTGCTTTTCTTCTTTAGCTTGAGTTTATTCTCCTGTTTCGCTTTGGAAAGAAAAAAAGTGTCTGCTAAATGAATAAATTTAAATGTATTCCAGATCATTTTTGAAAGGAAACGGTTGCCTTGTGGTCTTGACGGAAAATGAAAAGAACCATCCAGACTGTTTTTCAGAACACGTCCAAAAGTCAGGACGTGTGATGGTCTAGGGTTGCATCAGAGCCCTGAGCAAATTCAATTTGCATTTCTGTGATGGCGCCATTAATGCAGAAAAGGACACTGAGATTGGGGCAACATGTGCTGCCTTCAAATCTACATTTGTCCAGGGACGTCTGTGGTTTCTTTCCAACAAGACAATGCAAAACCAGCCTGGATGCAGCCCCAAAATAAAGAATGGATGGACAATGTTGAGATGAAAAGTGAGGGTGTCATGCGGCAGAAGACAGAGGACTCAAATGCAGGGCTCAGGAACGTGGCAAATTAAATAATCCTTTTAATAAAGT
>JBAMYA010111337.1:0-19290 GCA_037176975.1 Arrhamphus sclerolepis
GTTTGCATGTTCTCCCCGTGCTTGCGTGGGTTCTCACCGGGTACTCCGGCTTCCTCCCACAGTCCAAAGACATGCATTTAAGGTTAACTGGTGTTCCTAAATTGTCCCTAGGAGTGAGTGAGAGTGTGAATGGTTGTCTGTCTCCATGTGGCCCTGCGATGGACTGGCGACCCGTCCAGGGTGGACCCCTGCCTTTCGCCCGAAGTGAGCTGGGATAGGCCCCAGCAGACCCCCGTGACCCTGCACAGGAAACAGCGGGTATAGTTAATGGATGGATGGATGGAGACAGGGGATTAAACCAGCAACCGACGACAAAAAAAAAGCCACTTCCTCTGATCACGGCATTCTTCAGTTGTTTTATTTGTGTCTAAACGTTTCTCTATCAAGCATTCATCGAGACTAAATTTAGCCGATGATCTAGTTGACAGCTCCAAATATAAACGGTCCCACGGTATTTAAAGTGGTGTGTTCTGGGTGAGAGGAAACACTGAGAATGAGTAAGAGGAAAAAGAAAAAAAGATGAAACATCCCACAACTGTCACCGTGCATGGACTGGACAGACAAATATATCCGAGCTGTCAGCGTGCCCTGCTTAAATCGCCCAGCACGGCAGTGAGCGGCACACAAAACATACTCAGAGCTGAGGAATGTGACAGCTAGAGGTGTCAGAAAAACCTGTCAAAGCTCTGTGAGCGCCCAGACCTGCACTGGGCCGGTTAACACAGTCTGCCACAATGTCACCTCCAATCAGGCAACAGAATTGGCCTAAACAGCAAGTTCAAATGGATGTAGCTGCTGATCTAATGGCTTCTTTATTTCCCAGTGCCGACATCAGTTATTTACAGAGCAGCACAGGTCTCGCTGTCTCACAATTTAGATACTAAACAGCTGGAATCCGATTAAGGTTTATTAGAGATTCTTCTTTACAATCTATGTTTGCTTAATCGCATATAAAATGTCTTGCTTCATTTTTCACGAATAAAATGAGTGTAAACACGCTCCAAACAGCAAATAACTACATCAGTTGCTTACTACGAGCAGAAAAGACGGATGAGAGGGAAAACATCTGCAAAAACATGCACACCTTTGATAAGCCTTGAATAGCCCAGTTCCTCAGCTGCATTTCCCCCTTTCATTCACCGGCCATTTCCTCTCTTGACAATCAGCGGCGGCCAAGAGCGAACAATCATTTAAGAATGGCTGTTTCTAAAGAAGATACTCAATACCACATCTGTTTTTTTTAAGATGACATGAAGGCCCAGTTCAAAAATTTCCCAGGACAACCAGAGGACCACTGGGTCCTTTAAGTTGAGTTTTGAGGGTCTGAGATGTAACAAGAGATACATTTTAGAGGAGGAATGAAATCAAATCACATTTGTTTGGAAGCAGATGTTTGGGTATTTGAACTGAATATCATCCCTAAAATTCCAATAAAACGGCTTTTTCATTGTGTTTGCAGTTTGAAAACATGTGTGAAACTCATAAAACGTGCGCAAACTGAAATATAAGAGATTTATCTTAATCAATGGGTATTTCACATGCCTAAGCTTCAGATTGTGTTTATTAAAGTTTCAATGGATTGTTTAAATAACTTCATATGGTGAGAGACTCACATGCATCAACTCAGTCATTATAGAGCACAACAATGCTGCTATGAAGCTGTGTTGGATCCCACATAATAATCAGTGAAGCTGTCTGCAGCAGACACTATAAAGAAATATAGTGTATAAAGAAATAAAGATATAAAGAAATGCATACTTTTCTCCTCTTTTTAATTTGATTTGATTTTAATATCAGTAATTTATTATACACACACATTTAGATATATATATATATAGATATAGATACACATATGTACTTCATTGATACTTACTTCATATGTACTTATGTACATATGTGCATAAGTACTTCATTGATCCCCAAAATTGGGAAATTACTGAATGTGTGTCCGTACATATACATATATATTATATATACACACAAACACGTGTGCATTTGTATGTATATATAGTCATGTAATCCGCGTGAAAGGAACAGGGGAATATCTACAACCAGCAGTTATCATTCATTAAGGGTTTGTCAAGGCTGAAGAACTTGACACTCCCTGATTCAGTGACTGCGCGGTTGCCGCTGCTAACATTAATAAACATTAAAAACTTCCCAAACAGTCCGACAGAAGCGACTGACAAACTCAAAACAACACATGGCAAACGCAAAACTCTGCTGCCTTTAAGAAGCCAGTTCCCCATTGTGAGCTCTCTGCTGCCACTGAGGAGAATGACAATTAGTTAGCTCCGGAAGCTACAGTTAGCCTAAGTTGTAGAAATACCCATGGACAAGTTGCCGAAGATGAGGGGAAAAAACATGAGAGGAGACAGTCGAGTTTAAAACTCGAGACCACACCAGTCTGTCCGAAGCCTCTGGTAACATCCTGAATTTAGTGTCCGTCATGTAAACGAGCCAACTTTGATGTTTGCTAAAGTTAGCCGGTTAGCTGTCCGATAATGGACACAGGTGTGTTAAAGTTTTGTTGGAGCTGCCGCAGCCAGTCTCAGCTGAGCGGCGCCGGCGGGGGGCCAGGCTGCCCTCCCGGCGCTGACAGGCACAGCTGCCTGGGAGCCTACTCACCGGAGGGTCGGTCCGATGCAGTTGGTGTCTGTACTCTCAATTTCCCGCAGTATGCGCTCGTGTTCGGCGGCTGTTTCCACGCTCGCCATCCTGCATGTTGCTATGGACGGTTCGGAGCGGACTGGCTGGGTTCTGGTTCTGTGCGTCACACAGGAGGAACAGGAGGGTCGGCTCGATGTAGCCACGGAGCAGCCCGAGTGAGCGGGGATTCCCTCTGTTTCACGTTTTTTCTTTTTTTTTTTTCACTGGGAAAATACTGTGCAATGTCAGTTTTCATAATAAAATATTTTTGTAGACCCATAAATTACGTAGATTAATGACTATGTCTCATTAAATCAGTTAAATCTATCCCTTCAAGTTGTACGCGGCTTGCTTATAAAATAAACAATCTACTTTACTTCTACACTTAAATGTAGTTGACTTCTAAATTGAAAACATCTTATAACGAAACTTAATAATAATGACATTAATTACTATTATAATATTTATAATAATTCTAATATTTCTTTATATTATGTATTATATTGATTTACAACTATTTGTTTATTTATTCATTTTTATTTTTTATTTACTATTGTTAATCCCCGTGGGGAAATTCTTTCTCCGCATTTGACCCATCTGGGCTGCTGGACCCAGTGCGGTGGGCTGCCACGGTGCGGCGCCTGGGGTGGAGATGGGGGTTTCAGGTGCCTTGCTCAGGAGCACCTCATCCATGGACGTGAACGTGGAGAAGCACTTGTTCAGGCATTCCCCCCATCCACATCATTGGTACCGGCCGGGGATTGATTAATTGATTTGTTAATTAATTTATTCATTATTATTATTATTATTATACAAATACTTGTTCTGACAACTATAGTTAAAAAGCAACTGATCGAATAAGAGGAAACGTGCAAAAAAAAGTGACTGGCATATTCCTCACTCATTGTAAAATAAAGCTTCCTTTAAATTTTCAAAATAATACATAAGCCAGATGATTTTGCTTCCCTTAACCTCTGAGCTTTTTATTGCAGCTGCACATGGAGTTCTGGACTAACGGACATGGACTAATCCATCTGTATAGCAGATACACATGTAGGCTATTAATGTACACTTTTCCACCTTTTGCATTTTTGTGCATTATCTGCCTTGCTCTTTTTTATTTACTCCCTTTGTATCGTTCAGACATAGCAAAAACGAGGTTATGTGTCACATGAGCTGGGACTCAAATATTGAATGTCAGTCATTTTTATGGACATTTCAACAAACTATCATTCTATCCAACTTCAAGACGATGAAGAAGTAGCAGGAAATACAAAGATGATGAAGAACAAATGTACCAAGCTGACCACTCATATTTTTGGTGATCTACATTGACGTGGCACATAATATTGTTTGCTCTTTGTTTACACTATATTTATCTAATTTCTCTTAACTTGACTGTGTCATGATGAATCGCTGCAGTGTTTGCGTTCAATTGCACCCCAGAGACAAATAAAGATTTTTTAATTGAATTTAATTGATTTTAATTTAATTGTTCTTTTTCATCATTGTGTTTCTTATTGTCACTTCTTCATTATTCAAGCTGGTTAGAACAATAGTTTGCTGCAATCTCTGTAACAATGACTGATCCTCAACATTTATCAGCTCCAACTCACATAAGATATAGTTTATGTGGTCTGTTACTAATGTTGAGCAATATAAAAAAAAAGAAAGAAAGAAAAGGAAGCTTCACACTACAAGCTACAGCACTGCAGAAAATAACCTGCACTGTCCTCTAGTGGTTGGTAGTGTAATTAAAGAGCAACACTGCCAAAAATGCACAAATATAAATGCCAGGGACATCGTTGGGCTCTCATGTAGCACACTGATTATCGTCAGAGGATTAAAATAAACTAAGCCAACCACATCATTGGTACCTGCCGGGGATCGCCGGTTCAATCCCCGGCCAGTACCAATGATGTGGGCGGGGGGAGTGCCTGTACAAGTGCTTCCCATGTCCACATCCATGGATGAGGTGCCCCTGAGCAAGGCGCCTGAAACCCCCACCTGCTCCCCGGGCGCCACACCGTGGCAGCCCACCGCTCTGGGTCTAACAGCCCAGATGGATTAAATGCGGAGAATGAATTTCCCCACGGGGATAAATACTAGTATATCAAAAAAATAAATAAATAAAACAAGCTTTAAGTAGCTAACTTTAACCAAGTGGACGTATCTAATGTTTCTCATTCTGCCCTTTTGCCACATGGGGTCACTCTTTATTAAACCTATGTGTAACCTCAAGGATGGTTTGTCCAGTAATTATACAGACTAAGTCCCGCAGTTTCTTGTTTACGTCCTCACTGTGGATTGCCTGAAACCACATTTTACTGTCTTCCTCTCTACTAGGAAGTAAACAAAACCATAAACAGATTCTTAAAAAAAAATCTCTTGACAATTAAAGCACAAAACAACATCTAATTCCACAATGTTTGTTTTCAGCCAAAAGGGGGCGTGGTCAAATAGAGAAGGGAGACATGATGCATTATGTTCTGTTAGTGTGTATGTTTCATGTGTCCATTTCATGTATGTGTTTCATGTGTAGGGTTTCACCCGAAATCCAGCACTCTCTCCTTCCACTGAGGCAGAGGAATGGTGAGTGGGAAGGTCACCATCCAGGGTGACACAAAAACATCTGGGAATATGTCCATAAGATGGCCCCCAGGGATGAACTGCTAAGTGAATGTTTCAGGCAGAAGAAACCCGATGTGGAAGGGGATGAGGTACTATCATGGAGGAACAAACCCGTACACAGGATGTACCATCGATAGATAGAGGGAGTGGCTGATATCAAGAAATCATACCAGTGGCTTGGAAAGGCTGATCTGAAGGATAGCACAGTGGCACTAATCGTGGCAGCGCAAGAACAGGCCCTGAATGCAAGAGCAATCGAGGCTGGGGTCTGTCATACCAGACAGGATCCCAGGTGCAGACTGTGCAAAGAACCCCCTGAGACCATCCAGCACATAATAGCAGGGTGTTAGATGCAGGTACAGCATACTTGGAATGCCATAACCAAGTAGCAGGAATAGTGTATGGGTAGGGGTTGGAGGTCCAAAAATGGTCCAAAAATGGACATTCTCTACAACCCCTAAGGGTTGTAGAGAATGTGACCCTGGACAAAGCATGGCCAGTGACCCTGGACAAAGCATGGGCAGATTAAAAAATAAATTAGATCAGAGTAAAACTGAATAAAATAAAAAAAAAGAACATTAAATTAAAAAACATTAAATTTAAAAAAAAAAAAAAAAAGTGCTTTTATTTTGTAGTAGAACTATTCCATCTTCCGGTGTGCACTCTCGCTGATTTGACTCTCTCGAACCAACCTGTTGCTGAGCTGGAGGAGCAAGAAAAGTTCAAATGGAGGTACAAAATGGGTTGAAAAGTTGTTTGCGTTGGTTTGTGAAGCCGTGCATTGAGCGGAGAGCTCGCTTCGTTGTGTATCTGTGGCGTCATGAAGGATGACAGGAGTATTTTTAGCTAGGCCGAGCTAACACAGCTTTGCACGCGCGTCTCTCAGGTGGATCAGAGTCCGATGCGTGATCAGGACCTGCTCTGAACCAACACACCGCTTTACATGTGCTCTTTCTGCAAATGGAGCTTCGTTTTCCTGCATATGCATCGTTAAATCTACATGTTTCTAGAGGGCTTGTGTTTTTTATAAAATGCAGATTTTGCAGAAACTGTTACATTTATTGAATTTGCATGATTGAATCAGATTTATTAACTTTTTATGATGTGCCAATCCCCGCAGCCCCAGAAGAAGTTGATCAACTCGGTGGACAACTGTGTGGATGAAGCCCTCTGCGGCCTCTCCAGGGCCTCTGGGGTCCTGTCTCTGCTGAAGGGCCACAGGGTCATGGTTCGCTCAGACCTGGACAGCTTGAGGGGCAAAGTGGGTCTAGTGTCTGGAGGGGGGTCAGGGCATGAGCCAGCACATGCAGGTTAGTACAGGGCACTTTTAATGTTATTCTTATATTTTACACTTCAGTCATCCCTTTCTTCTTTTTTTTCTTTTTTTTGTCATCTTCAGGGTACATGGGTGCTGGCATGTTGTCTGCAGCTGTGGCGGGGGGAGTATTTGCATCACCGCCTCCCACCAGCATCCTGGCTGCCATTCTGACCTTGCACAATGCAGGTAATGTTTGCCTGAGATTAGCCTTTTTACGCAAAGATATCCAACATTTGCTGCAGAAACCGCACATGGAAAGGTCTTGATGAGAGTTGTCAGGCTGGTAAATGCACATAAATAAATGTTTAAGTCAACATTTCTCTTTGACTATGTGCATTAATGTCATTTTCTGCCCACAAACATGTTTAATACTTTTGTTTTCCCCTATTAAATGTGTGCTCTACACTTCAGCACACATACTAATATTTAACCTTTTTAGTTTGGTGTTAATGACTGTCAAACACAACACCCAAATGGCTAATTCTGAACTTCTTAGGTAAAGTAATTTCATATTTGGTATTTAAGCTGGACAGTTATGAGTCAAAACTGACATTCAGAAGATATAACTCTAGAATCCAAAAAAATAAATATTCAAAAATCGGCCAAACATGACTATTTCAACTGTTTCCTTTCACTTATTTTGGAGTCACAAACATAAGTACTTTTTTATTAAAAAAAAAAAAAAAATCCCAGTTGTGACATATCTGCAGTAAAAGCCTTATAAGTGACCTCATAATTGAGTTAAAAAGTACAGTTCATTTATATAATCATCATATATATTACCATCATTATTATTATCATTACTATATAAATTGTGAAAAACCACATCATACCAGTCTACATGCGTAAACAGAGTATATGGATTCGTTTGAAAGTGATAAGTTCTGTAAAATAATTTGTAAATGTATTATACTGCAGAGTATTGTTCATATTAATTAGATTATTTTTCTTTCATGCCATAAGATTTTTGGGAAAGAAATTTGAATCTTTGTGCCGTACGGTGTAGTAGCCTTGTAATGATAATCATTGGACTTGGTTTCAGATGGATTTGGGAATATGGCATTTTTATTCTCTGTAGAACATTAGAAGTTCAGAGTATATGCAGCTGTAGAGACAAGGTGACACGAGACCAGATAAGTCAGAATAAATTAGAACAATACCAGTGAAATATGCATTTAACCATCAATGACCACACCTGGATGAACGTAGACCAGGACCCAGAGTTGCCAAATATGCTTGTAATCTCACCAGCATTTCACTGGTGTGCGTGTGACATTAATTAATAAATATTTATTTTGTGAATGCCATTAATATTTTTATTTCAGAATAATAAATCTGGACTTGGATAATTGGTCTTAAATTTGATGTACTGATACCACCGACTTCTAGTGTTAGCTGTCGATGCAATTTTATGCATCACACTTTTGTAATGTATGGTGACACCTAGTGGTCAAGTTGGGTATGGCATCTGTTTCAAACGCCTTCAACTTCAGTGTTGCCAGATCTTGTGACATTAGCAACCAGAGCCATTAAAAACAAACCAAAATTAAATGACAGGATTGTTTTTTTTGTTTTTTTTTTAAAAAAGTCAGACTAGAAATTCACACTTTGCAAGAGCAAAAGTTAGAGATTTGGAAATAATGACGTTGTCAAGGAAATGAATCCACCAGTAGAGATATTGCGCATTAATTATGTTGTTATGACATGGGTGTGGTCTTCTGTGAGCTGACTGAATGTTCTCATGGCAGCAGGAAGGAAAGACCTTGGTATCTTTCCTTCACACATTTGGGATTTAAGAGTCTGTCACTGAAGGAGCTGCTCGGCGTCGTCAAACATCCTGCAGTGGTTGAGAGTCATTGTCTCTTATGGGTGCTAGCTCGGCCAACACCCTTTTCTATCCCACCGCCTCCACCAAGTCAAAGGGGTTCAGTACCGGACCTCTTCAAAGGGTTTGATGAGAGTATAAACACATTTTCTTGTTTTCTCTGTGCTTCCAATAAGCACCCACTAGCCTAGCATAGCGCTGTGTCTGGATATGTTGATGCACCTACACACATGTGAGACCATAAACTTCCTTTTTGCCCAGTTTCTTCCTGTCACCAGTCGAGACGCTACTGGGGCCAGAAAAGATGGCTGATGCACCACAAAGTTTTGTTACTATTGTTAAAACAGAGAACTACTTAATTACCCATGATGTAAGCAAAATATATTAATGTATTCTTTCTGTAAAAGTCTGTCCTTGTTGGACAATTCAATTGAAAAATCAATCGAAACCGACGTTCAGAACTAATCAACGTAATCTTGCTCACGTCATATTATTTAAATTATTTATCTTCTTTGAAATATTTATGAAATAATCATATACTGTACAGGTAAACTGTGTGCACTTCCTGGCCCCCCACCCACACCCCACCCCCCAAAAAAGCACTTGCTGTGTAGCTCAATGTGGTTGGACACTGCTTCGGTTGACTACTGAAAAGTTTAACATTTGTCAAGTTCAGACGGTAGCTAACGCTTCTAAGCCCTGGGATGTACTTTGCAGTTGACTACGATTTTGCGTCAGTTTGTGTTTCTGGATTCCGTACTATACGAGTACTGCATGTAATGCCGGAGGTTTCCACTTGGGGGCAGACTGCAGAGCAAAAAAAAATACAACTGTATACAAGAAGCAAGACAGAAGACATTATTCTTTTGTTTTTTTTTGTGTTTGCATTCAGAAAAAACACCAGCCTCATTGGTGGCAGTTAGACCATAAAATTCAATTTCGTCGGTAAAGGAGTTTGTTTGTCTCGCTTTACTGATGTTGAAAATTGACGAGAAACAGACGATATTTTTCCGACATACTTTGCAGCATTTGTTGACTTGTTCGCCCTATTTCAACACAGCCAACACCACACACAGCTAGCGGTTGTACATAAAGACCATAACTACAGCAGATCTTTGGGACAGTTCGCTTGTGGTCGACTGTTGCTCTGACCAACACGAGCACCTCTAGTGTTCAAGTGGATATTGCATCTCACAAACAGGTTGCATAATTTTTAGGAGGACCTGCACGACCGACGTGCCAATCGAATTCAGGATGCTCATGCCAGCTATGATGCATTTGCGTATGCGTCGTAAACGTCAAGTACATTCCCGGTCTAATGCTAAGTAACCCAGAATTCAGTTTAGCAGCACTAGATGTCTCTAAATTAATTTAAAGTTAATGAATATCAGTGCTGTTTATGCTTCCATCATGCCGTGGAGCAGTTTAGAAGAGTCCCAGAAGCGAATGTCGTCTTTACTCCACTAAAAATACGCATCAAGACTCTTTTGGCGTTGGACTGTGACTAAACCGCGTAAATTTAATTGCGGCAGAATGAGCTGGATGTCAGACATGGGAACGGCAAAGGATCGATTGCATTTTTGCCTCATTCGTCAACGTTGCGTTAACCTGCGGAGTCAAGTATGGAAACAGTTCAGAGGGTTTTGAAAGAGATTTGAACCATTTATTTAGGGTCATTTGAGAAGTTGAAGAGCTCGTTGTTTCCCTTCATCCTTTTTAAATGTATAAATATGAAAAGAACAAGACACGGCGAGACGTACGTCTTTGAACAAGTGCACTACTGGTAAACAGCGCTCCACTTTTGAAACATTCCATGTGAGACTCAATAGACTGCATGACAGGAAGATGCATTTTGAAATGTATATTTGTATGGACATGCAGTATGCTTATTTGGAGAAAAAGGAAAAAAAAAATAGGGGAGGCGGGCAATCCATCATTGTACTTTCAGTTGACTTCTGTGTTTAAAAAAAAAAACAAATTCGGGGAAACAAAACGGACCTGATATCCTCTGACTCCTTCACCTTCTTATTCTTTATTGTCTGTAAAAGTATTGTTGCTTGAAAAGGCTTTCTTACCACTCAATTTTCTTTTTCCAACATTTATTGGTAGCTGCATGAAAAACTTTAAAGACAAAAAGCACAAAATGCAGTGCTTGACATGCCCGTGAAAACCGTGCACATGCAGAGTAATTCTGAGAACATCGTCTGCTTGCGTTTTATGGTCGTTAAACTGTGCAAAGTTCCACTAATTCATTCTAATTTAACAAAACATTTTAGATGCTTTGTTATTGGTACACGGTAAATCTACTTATCAGTTCAAACGCTCTGTCCTTCCCCAGGAGCCTCTGGGGTCCTCCTGATTGTGAAGAATTACACCGGTGACCGCCTCAACTTTGGACTGGCCGCAGAGCAGGCCCGTAACCAGGGCGTGGCTGTTGACATGGTGATCGTTGCTGATGACTGCGCGTTTGACCAACCCAGCAAGGCCGGCAGAAGAGGCTTGTGTGGCACCATCCTCGTACACAAGGTACACGAGTAAAACATCGTACGTTTCCGTGACAACAGCACCCACTGACCTGAGTGTAGTATTAATTAGCTCATACTGATACCAGTACACCCATTTTTGTTTTCTTTTGGCTCGTAAATGCACCACGCCGACAAAACTGAGAACATTCTTGGAAGACAATAAAATTGCCATCTGTGCATCTCTGTTGTTTAATCTTTAACTTGGATCAGTTTAATAAGACTAACAATAGTGTGACAGCTGAGAAAACCGCCTGCAGTTGACTTCAGCTGCGTAGCTGACAGTTTGGTTGGACTTCGAAATGTGTTGATGAAATCTCTCAGGGCACATTTCCAGATTTCACATCTTCCTGTGAGGCCGAACATATTTTAATGTGTTCTTTTTTTTTCAGTCTAAAAGAGTGTAATGACTTCCTGTACTAATAAAATAAAGTCACATTGTATATTGATAGTACAAAACATTGCCTTTGTTTCTCTTGAGCAACTCCAGAATTAATGTTTCAGAATTGAATTTAGATTCAAAAGGCAAGTTTAAAAAAACAAAACAACTCCTCCATTACTTTTTACTAATCACTTCTCTTAACTTGTGTTTCCAGCTGGCAGGTGCTTTGGCAGAAGAAGGCTGCTCATTGTTCCAGATCGTTTCCAAGGTGACAGAGGCGTTGAAGGGGATTGGTGAGATTATTATCATCATTGATATTCTGTTGTTTATCTTCCTCCTCCCTCGTTTATTCATGATTTTGACCATTTGGTTTCCAGGTACACTGGGAGTGAGTCTGTCTCCATGCAGCGTTCCAGGCTGCCTGCCTTCATTTGAACTTCCGGCCGGGGACATGGAGCTGGGACTGGGTGAGGACCAATGAGGGAGGAGTAAATAAGAGTGACCTGAACTGATAAAGTGTCTAAGAGGATTATCAGTTGATCTTTAAAACATATTTGATAAGAAATGTCATCAAGACCTTTGAAAAACTATAGATCCAGGCTGATGCTGATGATACTTTAAGCCATTCTATATAGCAGTACCACCTCTGACCACATGAGGGCAGCATATTACAAGGAAGTTGTAGTGGGTTTTACTAGGTCGTATTAGCTCAGTATTGTCAGGCAATGTTTATTCAGACTATTTAAATGGACTAATATCTTTGCCTCAGAATAAAAGTACAATTTACAGATGAATGTATATTCAACTCTGCTAAAACAGATGGATATAAATCTTTTAAGTGCTGGAACCCTTACACAACAAACAAACCAATGGACAGTTTAATTGGCAGCAAACTGGTACCATATAGAAATGAATTTCTATAACATGTTATAAAAGTTTGTTATTGTTCTTTTTTCTTTCATGTTATAAAATATAAATGCACTGACATTTGAGGTCATTCCAAAGCTTAAAAAAGAAAAGAAAAAAAAAACATTTCATTGGCTCCTAACATGAAAGCCTTATTTGTGCTGCTGCGTAGCAGCAACTCATTTATACATCTTTGTTATATGCGTCACTCTGTAATTCCACCACCAGCCACTAGGTGGCAGTGTGTTTTCTTTTTCTGCAGCGCTGCAGCTCACAGTGTCAAGTTTGACTGATAAATGTTGAGCTCCAGTCGTTTCGACAGACATTGCAGTAAACTATTGTTCTACCCGACTTAGAGGCGGGAAGTTCGAAGAAGAACAAATCTACCAATCACGTTTCTAACCACAACCCGTAGTAACATTTGGACAGAGGTGCATGTCAGGGCTTTGACTCAGAAGCACAAATAAGCCCTGACTGTGGAGAAGAGATCAGTGCAGGAGACAGAAAGCTTTTCTAAGTAGTGACGCGTGATTTTATTTATTTATTTATTGAATCTATCCATCAGGAATTCATGGTGAACCGGGAATCAAGAGGTCCAAGGTGAGTCACATTCAGTTAGTAACATATCACTTTTATTCCTCAGTATTTGTTGTAATTTTTGTTCACGTCTCCACTCAGGTAACGTCTGCAGATGAGGTGGTGAAGACCATGATCGATCACATGACCAACCCACAGAGCCAGTCACATCTGCCTCTGCAGCCAGGTCCGCTTGTTATAAATCATGTAATCATAATTTAATTTTTAGTACTTTGCTTTTCATCTGAATTTTGTGTCTGCCTCGTTTCGTGCAGGCAGCAGCGTTGTTTTGTGTGTGAACAACCTCGGCGCTCTGTCGTGCCTGGAGATGGCGGTGGTTACTAGAGCGGCCATCATCTGTCTGGGTGAGCAGCGAGTGTGTGCATGAATATGAATATGCACAAAACATTATAATGATCCACTTAAAGCTGTGGAACTCTTGCAGTCTAAAGAAACATCTTAAACGGCCTGAAAACTGAGTTTATTGAAGATTAATTCCATTTTGAACCTTTAAAAGTCAGAAAAAGCATAATAAGTTTATGAACTCTGGCACCAAAAGGATTGGCTTCATTTGTTGTCTTTTTAGAGTTGAAAGCACACGTTTCAATTGGAAATGTATTAGAAGCAGTCACAAATGCACTATTGTGGCCATGGTTTTCCCACACTCTTTACAGTAAATGCAGTGCGTTATATTATTGGCTTTACTGGATCTTAGCCAGAGAAACTGGTCAAGCCGCTCTCTTCAAACTGTCTGCACTTTCCCCCTTTCAGTTTCAGTGAGCTCTGGCTCTGAGTCGATCGTATCTGGTGCCGTCTCCTGACCAGGCCTTGACGTAACCTGGGAGGTCGATGGCTCTGTGTCAGAGCATTGGTTAGGACTTTTGGACCGATCAGGGCTTAACTTAACATTCTTATCTTAAAGTTATCAGTCATTCTTTTCATCTGGCCTCATCATGCGCAGCTACATCCGGCGGGCCGAGGCTGCTCGTCAGTCTCTGTCTGACTGCAGCTCACGCATTTTCAAACATACACACACGTACAGGAGTATCTGTGTCACGACCAATCGGGGGAGGGGCTTCAATATCTCTTACTGGTTTAGACCACGATATGGGTCTTATGTGTGTCTGCTGTTGAACCACAGGGAGACTTTTTTCCCCCGTTGAACAGCTGGTCACACTAGAAGTTTATTTTTTTAGTGCACCATTGAGAAATCAGGTTGCACATGCGACCTAATTGGTTGCATTCTAGAGCCCTGGAAATGTTATTTTATTTACCCTGATGTGACAAATACTAATGTAAAACATATGTGCAGCCATAACTGCTTTACATCAACATTTTTTTTCTACATATATGTCTTTCTGTCCATAACTCTCTAATTGTTATGCACAATACACCCCCTAGTGTTCAGTATAGGGAATGCAGTTCAAGAGCAAATATAGCATTTTTTCCAACAACACTTGACTGCTCAGTCTGTGAACTCTGTCACACTTGACATAAATTCCAGGGTCCACATCCATAGAATGTAATGGATGTCCAGGTAACCTGCACGTAAACCATTTAGTTTCTGAACACACACACACACACACTCACAGAGACAACTTCATATACTGTTTAATTGTGTCAGATGACATATGATTAAAGAATGTCAGGGGTTGGTCTGATGACTGACTGGAAAGTGTTTTGGTGGTTTCTGTAACAACAGAAAGCCGTGGAGTTGTGGTTGCCCGGGCGATGTCGGGGTCGTTCATAACATCGCTGGAGATGGCAGGGGTGTCGCTGACCCTGATGAGAGCGAATCCAGACATACTGAGGCTGTTTGGTAAGTGTTCAAGTGTGAAGACGTTTGGTTTTTTTTATACTTAAATAAATGTTCTTGAGCCTTAAAAGGATCATATGTAACTTTAAGACAACAACTTGTGGCTGCTTTGGACAAAACATGGAAGTTTGAACTCAGGTCATTCAATTTTGAATATTCAGTTGGGGAGAACGGTTCCACACAACCACGAGATGTATGCGTTATGTAACATCATTACCCCGAGGACTCCACCCCTACAGTGAAGCATGGTGGTGGCAGCATCATGCTGTGACTATAGCTCTATCATATTATCCTGATAGAATTTAGGGAAAATACCAAAAGGTGTTAACAACTGTTTAAAGCAAACATTATATATTTTATAGGTAATGTGAGCATGATGGAGAAAATTCAGTTATTCAACCTAGTTGTAGTTAGAAGTTTGGACTTTCAGAGATCTGGTTGAATGACACTTTCTCTCTGATTTAAATGGTTAAAAAATAAATAAAAAGACAAAAACTTCCTTCCACATCTCATGCAGATGCTAAGACCAGCGCCCCCGCCTGGCCGAACATCAGCAGCGTCAGTGTGAGTGGACGCAGCTACATCATAGAGCCTCCAGCCATGAGCACGCGTCCGCAGGACGACGTGCACACCGAAGGTTGGTCTCTTCATCAACAGTCCGCGTACGCAATACATGTTTTCTGTTTAATACCAGAAAATACCAGAAACATTGTGTTATGTAATGAATGAATAAAGAAGAGGCAGTAAAAAACAACATTAAAGGCAGGGTATGTAGTTTCTTTATAACATCAAGAGATAACTCCTCCCACCATCATGAACAATGCCTTTTATTTATTTATTTTTTTCCTGCTAGGACCCCTGAGTCCGGTGCTGCGCAAAGTGCTGGATGTGATTTGTTCCACCCTGCTGGAAAAGCAGGAGGAACTGAACTCTCTGGACCGCGCTGCCGGGGATGGAGACTGCGGTAACACTCACGCGCAGGCAGCCAGAGGTAGGAGGCGGTCAGTGACGCCAGAGCTTCAGGTGAAACGAAGAACTTTGTTCATACTTATTTATTTATTTCCCTCATTCAGCGATTCAGGAGTGGCTTCAGAAGCATGTGGTCCCCGGTTGCCCCGGGCAACTGCTTTCTGTGCTCGCTGGATTGGTGCAGGAGAAGATGGGCGGGTCTTCTGGAGCGGTGGGTGATTGACAGCTCGCACTATACCACCCACACTTACACACACACTCATACTCTTTATTTTTAGTTGTACAGTCTGTTCCTGACTGCGGCCGCTGGTCATGTGACTGAGGGGCGGGACAACGCCGCAGCTTGGGCCAATGCAGTGCATGCTGGGACTCAAGCCATGAGAAGGCAAGATGATGTGATCATTATGCTGCAGAGCCTCTGATGTCTTTTTTCATGAGGATATTTCAGGAAAAGTTTCACTCGTTGCGGAATTTCAGATGATTGAAGTTCATGTTTGGTTGAGAATATTTGCTTTCTAATCTTGTGGTTGTTTTAATCAACTCGAAACACTTTGAAACCAAACACTCTTGTCTTTTAATTATCTAGCTCCCCCATCTTTAACACCTTTACCACCCACCTTCATGTCTTGCAGCTTTTTTCTTTTTCTTTTCTTTTTTTTTTTGTAGTAAATTTCTGTGGTGGTTGGACCAAAACATGGTACGTTAGGAAAGTGTGTTGGCTTTTTAAACCGTCAAAATGTTTCTCTGTTCAATAGATGAGCTTCAGAGTTCATTTACTGTTAATTGCAACAGTCCCTCAGTTCTCAAATATGTGCATCTCATTTTTGTGCACCTCTGCTCACGTCTAGGATCATATTTTATCATTATGATCATGGAAATGTGTAATGTGGCCCCTTTTAAGTGCTGAAGCATGATTCTTTTCATGTGCCTTCGGGGAGCTGGGAATGTTCTAACAAAAATTAGGATCTAAAGGGTGGAAACAAACTAATTCTGTCTTTCAGATACGGAGGAGCCGACCCTGGAGACAGAACGATGGTGAGAAAGACGAGTTTAATTCCATCGTTTCATGCATCTTCAGTTCCCCGAGGTTTAACTCCTTGTGTGTCCTCCTGCAGCTGGACGCTTTGTGTCCTGCAGTGGAAGAGCTGATGAAGCTGACCACAGCCCCACCTGATGGACAGATGGATGTGCTGCACGCTGCCGTGCAGGTGCAGTTGCATGATTTTTTTTGTTTTGTTTTGTTTTTTTAACACGCGCGGGTGGCACACGCTGCACAGCAGAATTTCCACGGATGTTTCTCTGCTTAACTCTCGTCTCTGCGACTCCACAGAAAGCCTCCGCGGGGGCGGAGTCGACCCGCGATCTCACTGCCAGGGCCGGGCGAGCCAGCTACATCGCTGCAGACCGGGTCACCAAGCCCGACCCCGGCGCGGTGGCAGTGGCCGCCATCTTCAGAGCCATCGCAGAAGTGCTGGAGGAGAAGAAATGAAACAGAAAGCATCAGAAATCACTTCCAGGATCACTTTTTCTTTTTTTTTTTTTATCTTCAGCCTGAAGTTGATTCTAAATGATAAAAAAAAAAAAAAACCTCACTCAAAATCTATAAATACATGATCATGTCACTACAAACAGTAGTAAAAATGTAGATTCCACTTTAAAAGTGATTTAGAAGTTTTCTGTTTTTGCGTAGGCAGCTGAATCATGACTGAAACTTTTGTATTTTTCTACTAATTCCATCGTTTTTGAAGACAAACACAAAAAATGTAGACTTTTATACTGAATTCTGTGTCTGCACTGAACCATTCCTGATCAGCTAAAACCCCCTTTAATGGGATTTGTCACCTTTTAAAGGTAGGGTAAGCGATTCTTGGCAGTTGAAATAAACCATTTTTTAAAATTTCCCTGACTGAAGCATCACCTAAACCCCGGAGGCCTTTTAAAAGAAAAATGGAGGGAAACTGAAAGCGGCTGAGGTCAGTAATTTATACGTATGACATCTAAACACTCTGAAGAAATGCACTTCAAGAAATAAACCTTAAGATTTACATTTACAAAAAAAGTCAGGTACTCCAAAACAAAACATTTTAATGAATTCATGCAGTTGATTTATTTTTTATTTTATTTTAAGTGTACTACATGTCCCATAATGCAACTCCACGGCATCAACAGCCTCTTTAACGTGTACTTAGTCGCTTCTCATTTACAAAAAACTGAGCCGTTTCCGCGTTTTTTTGAAACGAAGAAACGAAAGCTGAATGTTCGTTAAAGGTGGTCTGATTGATGTTTAGAAGATTAATACGTTTCTCTGCGAGAAGTTAAGTTACTGTCAGGTTGAAAGAACTTGGACTGAAAACTGGAATATGGGGTGTTTTGTGATTGATTTTCTTTTTTTTTATGCACCACTGTTTAAATTAAAAGCACTTTCACATCATTATCAAGATTAATTTGTGTTTGAATATTTCTTAATATTCCACTAATGATTTCTAAAAAGGCGCTGGTAACACTTTCATTGATCTTTGTTTTTCTTTTCCTCTTTGATGTTGCTCAGAGAATTAAAAACAGTAATTCTTTGCACTTTGTTGAGCTCACAAATAAAATAATCTGTAACAGTACAGATGTAAAACTTGTGGGTTTTCACAGTGTTTTTTTTTTCTCTTGTTTCTGCGCTTCTCAGTTGACCACAAAAATGTAGCTGCCTCGTCGGAAGTGATCAGAGATAAGTGAGCGCACACGCAGGAGGCTGTTTGACACTTTACCAGAAACACATCAAACACACACACACACACACACACACACAGTCTGTCGATGGACCGACCGTCTCCTAATACTGATCACATGAACATATTCACATGCGGATCTCGTTTCTTCTCTTTCTTGTTTCTCCTCCTCTTTTAACTCCACTTTCTTGCACTTTCTATAAACTGTTGAACTACTTCCTGAGAAAAACTCACACTGCCGATTCTCAGATTTTGAACACACCCACACGCTAAAAAAAAACACACACACACATACACGTATGACAAACCTGCTGCGCTGGAAGAGCTCTGCTGCACTCAGACCACGAATGAGGTGAGTTTCCTTCTCGTGCTGTTTGTTCCCTGTGATAAAACCATAAAATCTCTTGTTGTGAGGGAAAAGCTCCAGCCTTTATACCTGTGAGCGTTTATGAAAGGAATCTCTGTAGGTATGGGGTTCTCCATGAAAACAGCCCCCCCACAGTACTTTTTACAAGATTAAATCATTTTGAATTAGAAAAAATATTTAAAATGGAAAAAAAGATCGGCAGACCTTCAGTTGTGGTTAATAAATGTGCTGCACAAGTAGTACAAAACTGAAACCATTCAGAGCGAGCACCTGACTGGAAATATTCATGGGAAAGACCTTTCTGGTGTTTGCTGGAAGAGAGTGGACCACTGAACCTTTAAGGGGGCAAAAGAAGGGTTTTAATATTACACGTAAAATGTAATAGTTCTCTGTTAATTATGTCAAAGGTCTGACTTCACCAGAGGACAGAACAAGTGACGATAACACCTGTACAGATGTGTATAGCTCCATGCCTCTTGCACTCATAGCGTTATGTTAATTATGAGAAGTATTTACAGCAGGTTGCGTTATCTTGTGTTCATGTAAATCTTTGACATTGATAACATTTGAATAAAAAAACAAATGTAATATCATAATTACATTTTGTTAAAT